>JAFIRS010002418.1:0-217936 GCA_018342105.1 Gonioctena quinquepunctata
GTTTCAAGACATTTCCCTAACAATTTTGTGATTTATGCCCAACGGTTTTTTTTTTTTTTTTTTTAAAATTTTGTGATTTATCCCAACGGTATTATGTAATCAACTGCGTATATAATATTTTTTCCGCTCCTACATAGGGTTTTTCATATATTTTACCCTTCAATTTCCTTGGAACTGACCTAGTTCATGCGGGTTTGAAGCTCTATTCGATACATGAAGGAGTGAAATCTTATATTATATCTATCACTTATTTTCCACATCAATTTACATATAAAATACACGACATTTTTGTCTCGTCCACCCCATTCGGTGAAATAATCGACTGTGATCTCAAGAATTATATAGAAGTAATATAAACAATTCCGTAATAGAACCTTCAGTATTTACCTTGATTACAGAAATTCAGCTACTGTTCTACATGTCCCAGATCAAAAGTAAGTCTAAAGGAATTGATGACTCAGACAGTTCCATTATAAATCTATGTTGTCCCTAATTGTTACCTGTTATACTACACATTATTAATTTCTGTTTGGAAAACAAAGTTTATCCCAAAATGTGGACGCAATCGATTGTGATTCCGATACCGGAAGTTAAAGAACCCGAGGCCCCGAAAGATTCACGTCCTATCAGCTTACTTTCTTTTCTTCCTAAAATTCTGGAGAAAGCTATCGCTCATCAGCTCCGAGATCACCTCTATATAGTTATAACATTGAACAAACTTGATGATATTGTCAGAGCTTCAGATAATAACGTGGTCACTGCTCTCATTTTAAATGATTACAGCAAAGCCTTCGATACCATAAATCACCAACTTCTCCTTTCTATACTTCACTACAATGGTTTTTCACATAACTCTGTTGAATATTTTGAATCCTACCTCTCGAATAGATCCCAACTATTAATAATAGATCATGTGAAATCAGAATGTAAGACCTCATCTTCAGACGTACCACAAGGTTCTATCTTCGGGTATACAATTTATACAACACACTTATGTCTTGAATGAACTAAAATACCACATGTAGGTATGCGGACAATGAGCAATTGTATTACTCATTCAAACTCAACGAAATATCAGACAGTGTGACAGTGTGATAGTGTGTTATAAACCATGAATTAAACCATTTCGGAAAAACACGCACTCCATATAAACATTGCTGAGTGCTCAGTAATAATATTTGGGCGATATGGAACCAGTTCGAGAGTTGGTGGTTTGGACATTGAAATCGTTGACGCTGAACTGCGTGTGGTAAATCAAGTGGAAAACTTGAGAGTAACAATCGATGATGAGCTCAGATTCAAGAAACACACATCACTGTTGATTCAGAAGGCATACAAAAAGATGAAAATATTATAGCCCCACAGACACGTCATGTGTACTAAACCAAAATTACTTCTTTGCGATACACTAATGCTGTCAACATCCAACCATTGCGATATGGTTTACTACTATTTTCTGAATACTACTCAACAGCACAGAATCCGAACAGTTCAAAACTCGTGCTTGAGATTTTCTATCAGAATTAAAAAAAGGGATCATCTTTCCTACACGCCGAAAGAAGCTTAATGGCTGACAGGCGCACACTTCATAACTCAGTGTTATATCACGAAATTATTATCGCCAAAACACCACCCTATCTCTACAACAAAATAAAATACAGAACTGATGTACATCACGTCAACATCAGACGTGAGAGGATTCACATTGCTAGACATTCCACGGAACAGTTCAAAAGATCCTTCACCTACAAAATAGCTGAACTATTAAACGACTTTCCGATTTCCTTCCAGGCAAAATCTTAGGCCAGTTTCAGATATTGTCTCAAACAAAAGTTTCTGTGTAATATGTAATGTCAAAGTGCTATGCTATGCTATGACCATGATCGCTAAGCTATGACAATTATTGCTATGCTATGACCATACTGATACATATGTCAAATAACTATTTTTCCATAATTATTATAAATTAACGTATCATTGTGGTTCCTTTTTTTTTTTTTTTTTTTTTAAAAAAAAAAAAAAAATCGCATCAACCATTTCGGTTATTAGCGAATATTATTATATAAATTTTTACATTTTGTTTCTAATGTCTATGATTTTAAGGAAAGTTGTAAGATTGTGGAGTATACAATTTGGACCTAGAATTGTTTCCAAAGTTCCTTGTATCTTGTTATCATTTCTCTGTGGAGTGAAGAGTGGACATTCTACCAGGATATGTTTGATTGATAACTTTTCGTTTTTGTTATTGAGGAGGTGGTCGTGTCTGAGCCGAGTGTGTCCGAGACGTAAACGGGTGAGAAGCACTTGGTCGCTACGATATTTTGGTAGATATCGCCACGGTTTCACTGAGGGTTTCACTTCACGAAGTTTGGATGTTGATTGTCGCCATCGATTTTGCCACGCACTTTCTAAACTATTTTTTATCGTGTAACGAAAGTCGCTTGCCACCACTTGAGTTATAGTTTCAGAATTTGTATGGGTTATGGCTTTGCCTCCCTATCCGTCTTCGTTTCCTAATATCCCAATGTGTGATGGGATCCAGATGAATTTTATAAGTTTTTGCTTCTGTTCTGCTAGGTGGAGCTGGTTTTTCGTTTCAACTGCGAATGGGTGGGAAGGGTAGATTTGTTGCAGAGTCTCCAGTGAACTCAGCGAGTCGGTCAGGATAAAAAATTTCTGCTTATCAGATGAGTTGATTAAGATGGTCGCACGATAAATGGCATATAGTTCACCACTAAAAACAGAACTGGATGGGGATAATCTGAATTGATGGCACGTTCTAGGACCCCTACTGCTGCAAACCCGTTCCTTCAGATGTTTTAGAGGCATCGGTGTACAGCAAAGTATAATCCTCATGATTCTCTAGTATGGCTCCGAGGTTGTTTTTGATAACAGCTGGATTTGTTGACTGTTTAGGAAATTTGCTGAGGTTTATGAGACATACTGGTTTGGGTAAGGTCCATGGGGAAAGGAGGTAAGAAGTGTGGAAAACATTCTGGAAGGGGATATTCAGTTTGGGTGAAAATTTTGATCCCTCAAAAACGGTTTCGGGGATCTGGGTTTATTGTCGTAAGTTACTGAATTTGTTTGTGAGGGTATTTTCATAAGTGGGATGTTTTGGGTTTAGCCTTTAGTTTTGTAGCATATACTATACCAGATATGTTCTTCTGTCTTCCAAGGAAGGTTCGCTGGCTTCACAGTATAGACTTTCCACTGGTGTAGTTCGATATGCTCCCAAAGTGATGCGTAGAGCCGAGTTTTGTATCGTGTCGAGTCTTTTCAGTGAGGAATTAGTAGCTGAGGCGTATGCGGTTGAACCATAGTCCAACTTTGATCGAATAAGTGTCCTGTACATCATGAGTAGTGTTTGGCGGTCCGAACCCCATTCTCTGTTTGTAGGGTTCTAAGTAAGTTGATCTCCGATAGCACGAAGAGATCAGGTTTTCTATGTGGGCATTCCAGTTTAGTTTTTGGTCCAGGGTCATACCCAAAAACGATATAGATGTCTCAAATTTCAAGTTCTCGTTGTTCAGCTTGAGGGGGGGTGTGGTTGATGTTTTTCTTAGAGAATAAAATGCAACGTGTTTTAGTGGCGAGAAAGTGAAACCGGATTTATGTGACCATTGTTCCAGGTCTAAGAGGGTGCTTTGTGTCATAACGAACAAGTTGTCCATGTTTTAGTTCTACAAGTTATAACTAGATCATCGGCATAGATGCGTCCTTTCAGGGAAGCTTGATTTGTCCAGTATATCGTTGATTGCAATGATGAAGAGGGTAGGACTTATAACTGACCCCCTGTGGTATTCCATTATCAAGGGTCCTTTCGTTAGATAATACGCCATTTGTTTTAACATTGAAAGTTCTGTTCTTTAGAAAATTTTGATGAAAATAAGACAGTTCCCTTCGATGTTCCAGGCTTGAAGTTTATGGATTATGCGATCGCTGGAGGCTATGTCAAATGCTCGTTTTATGTCGAAAAATATGGCCAAGCAGTTTTGTTTTAAGGCAAATGTTTCGTGGATGTCACTTTCTAAGTCTAGGATATTATCTATCGTGGATCTATGCTGTCTGAATCCGCTTTGTTCTGGTATGATCAAGTTGTGCTTTTCTAAAATCCATAATAATCTGTTTTGATGATCTTTTCGAGTAACCTTACATCGCGCGGTCAGGGATATAGGTCTGTAAGATTCAGGATCCAATTTGGACTTTTAGGTTTCAGTATAGGTATTATTATAAGATTGTGACCATATTGTTGGAAAATTGTGTCCTGTCCATATCGATTGAAGAGTTTGAGAAGATGTTCATGAGCGCTTGAGGCAGATTTTTCAGGAATATTGCCGGAATGTTGTCGGGACCTGGGCTTGTGTCGCGGAGAGAAAGCAGTGCTTCTTCGTATTGGTTTTGGTGAGGGGTAATTTAGCATATGTTTTTCATTATCGCCAATTTTTCACCTTCTGGTGCTTCAATCATCTGGCTAGTGGATGGAGCGTTTCTGTCATCTAAACGGGATCTGTTCCTGTAGGTCCTGGCTAATTTTTCCGCGATTTCAAAATCATCGAGGTCATGTTATCAGGCGTTCGGAGTAGGTTTATTTTACTGCAGGTGTTCATCCCTGAAATTTTTTTGACATTTTTCCAGACCTCATTCATAGGTGTTGAGCTATTTATTGTTGAGACAAAATTTTTCCAAGATTGACGTTTGGAATTTTTCACAATAAGTCGAGATTTAGCCCTGAGCCCCATGAATTTAGTCGGTTTTCTGGGGTTCGGTTCCTCTTGTATTTATTGAGAGCCCTCTTACTTGCTTTTAATGGACTGTTCGCACCTTTGTTCCACCATGGTACTGGCTTGTGGTGTTTTATGTTTTGCGTTTTGATTGATAGTTCGGCTGCTTTTATGATTACCCCAAGAAATTATCAAGGGATTCATCGATGTTCGTGGTGGATTCACAAAACCGAATTTTTTTTGTCTACTATTTGGGAGAATTTATCCCAATCTGCAGTTTTTGTATTCCATTTTGAGAATGGGCGTAATTATTAGGAGTTGCTTCACTATTGGTGACTACTAGGGATAAAATGATCACTGCTATAAGTATAGTCTAATCTGTCCCATGATAATTTCGGTAAGTGTTAGGATCACATAAAATAAGGTCGAGTGGTGTTGATTCCCGGATTGTATATTGAGTCTTTGTAGGTCTGCCGTCATTCAAAAGAGATAAATTGAATTGCTCTATGATTTCTTCTGATGATTCGTCCCCTCGAGTCGATACGAGATGATATCCATGAGAAGTTGAAAGCTTTAAGTCACCAGCTATGATCCGAGGTTCGGGAATTTGTTCAAATAAATGTATTAATCTTGTTTTCGATTACTTTCCTGGTGGTATATATACCCACAAATACTAATAGAGCCTTTCCCCTATTCTCACTGCTATTGCTTCGATATTGCTTTCAATTGGTATTAGGGTCTGCTTCTATGGAGTTCTTTACCAGTATTGGACTCCCCCGCTTGCTCTATGACGGTTCTTACGGTTTTACAGAAATTTCGGAAGTTTCTTAAAACTGTTTCATTTTCGCGCTTGAAATTTGTTTCTTGAAGACATATGATATCTGTTTTTTGTTCTGATATTAGAATTTGAAGCATTGGGAAAGGGTTTTTATAGTAGCCGTTGATGTTCCACTGCAGTATTGAGGAGAAGGATTTTATATCGTTGAATGTTAATTCGAAAAATTCGGTAAGTTATTCGTTCGTTTTAATAGGTCGTGTCCCGTGAAGAATCACTTTCGAGATCGGAGTGGTTATCGTCTTGTTCGATTTGAAGATGTGCTAGTAATTTCTTTTTGAGTTTGGTGCATCTGCTTTTTATAGACTTTCTTTGAGTAGTGGATATATTTTGGGAAGCATGTCAATTAAGGCAGTGAAATCAGTTGTGTAATTCTTTATTATATTTATGGGTTCCGAGGATCCATAAACATTGTCGAATAGATCGTAATTTGGGTGAAACTGAGAATGAACGATGGTGAGTGAGTGGTTATGTAATCTTTCGCTGGTTCAACTAGTTTATTGGCAGAAGTGAAGTTCTTACTAGTTTTAGGCTTTTTAATGGTTGGTATTTTGTCTGCTGGTTTTATGAAAAGGTTTGGAGATAATATATCATTCTGTTCAGGTTGGATGGTAGCTGTTGCTGGTGGAGTGACAATTTCTTCGTGATATCGTTTGTTATTCTGTGATGCGTTTTCCTTATTTCATTCTCGGGTTCAGAGGGTATAGTAGGTTGTTCAGAAATGTTTCGAACTGGTGGGATCAACAGAGTTGGGGGGGTGGTTTTACACTGTGCCGCGGTATGGCCTTGTTTCTTGCAGGAAAAACATATGAGATTGTCCTGTGAGAGAAATATTCGGTAGGATGTGTCGTCGAAGTTTACAACTAGAAGTCTGGGATGATTGAACATTGTTCTGGGTTTATGAAAACTTGTCGTCTGAAGCTGTATATGTGACTGTATTCTGGGAGGGAGGAGCTGATTCTGAGGAAAGTCATTGGGGAAAGGAGTTTGAGACCACGTTTTTCCAGTTCTTTGGTGAGTACTTCGTTAGGGATCATAGGACATACGTTGGATAGGACTAATCTTTCAGATGGGGTGATATATCTTCGGGCTTTCAGTGTTTCACCATTTATAATTATACTGCCATTTTTGTTTTCCATAAAGTTGTCTACTGTTTCTTTGTTAGACAGGTACATGCATATTCGGTTGTTAGAAAGTCGTGATGAGAATAAGATGTTTCTTGGGTTAATTTTTTCTCCTAAGGGTATTAGATAATCCTGTAATCGTGTTCCTTCTACCGACGAAAAAATAATAGCTTGATCTTTGGTTGGGTATTGCTGTTTTATTGGTATTGTTTTCATGTTGAGAGCTCCTGTAGTCAGGAGTCTCATATGGATTGTCTGTCATCCAGGAAACTTAGGGTGTAATAGCTGAGTGCGGACCTGTCCTCCTAAAGGTCATATCGTGAATCAGCTGGTACCGGGATGTATCGCTGTTTTGATTTGGAGGTTATAGTGAACGTACCGTATGTTTTATTCACAGGAATGTAAATGAAATTGCTTGTACTTACAGAATGTTAGCACAGAGATTGATCTTCAGTACAACTGTACGAACTTTCACGCAAATATTATAGAAATATTTTCGATTTAATCGCAGACTGATAATAATAGTACTGTATAGCACTGTTGTCAGAGCCGGACTTCGTGTCCTGTTTTCATACACACTTATCTATCCTTTTTCTTCTTTATTTTCTTTCTCGTTTTCTAAGGTGCAAGAGAATGGCAGAAAAATTTAAACTGTACTGTCTCATATCTATACTCCTGTCAATAAATGCATATATTATTATTATTATTATTATTATTATTAACTTGGTCGAAGTATGGATAATTGTACATATGAAGGGTGGTATTCTTCGTTAGATCAAATATTGGTATGCGTATCTTATTGAAAGTTTTTTTTTCGATTCAGATTCAAGAGTTAGTGAGGTAAATTGAACATCAATGACATAGTTCCCACAGGTATTGTTCATCTCAAGTCATGAGGATAGTGAGCCAACTTCTATCTTTCACGATTCAAAACTTGGGGAAGGAACGAGGAATGGTTATCTGGTTCAGTTTTTGATAACTCTAACTTTTACGACAGAAACCTCTACAGAATAAATTGAATTCTCAACAAAAGATTTCAACAGGCTTACATCTGAAGTGGACCTGATTTGCGACACCACATGCCAATTATATAAAAAAAATTATTCGGTTCAGTTCACACATTTCAGTACCACAATAACAACATAATGAAGTGATGGCTTCTATCCATTAGAAAAATATATTCGACGCGTGTATCGAGGGAGAGAGGTTTCAGCTCCTCTTTCAATGAAAACGGTAACGAATAAACTTCCAGCATCTTTTGAAGCATTGTCATTAATCTCATCAGAAAAAAAGCTCGTTTTACTGGTATTTTGAGATTGAGAAAAGTTTCTGGTAGAATTTATACATGTTTCCAATTTTTATGTTGAATGAGATTCAATAAAAACAACGTCGAATATGGTATAATTTCTAGAGTCGTAGAATATTCCTTCCGGTAGAAATTGTATATTACAGAATCATGAATATCGATAGTGGAATGAACAAAAAAATATTCTACGAATTCTGTTCATCACTCCGAGTGATAAAATACGATTCAATGACTTTAAAAGGTCAGCAGTAGAAAAAAATTATCGTTTATTGGTTTTGTTCAGGGGTACTCTGATCTCAAGTTATTATGAGTTTTGCAAATTGTTTTCACGTTGGATTTTCTGAGATACCGGGAATATATAGAATTATATAACTGATGGTTATTGTTGAGTGTGTTGAGATTTCATTTTCAATTTGTTGGATGGTTCTATCGAAAATTCACTCTAATATGCATAATCTTCATTTTTAATAAAAACCATCTCATCTCTGAAATTTTATGGAGTTGAGGAAATCAAGTCAGCTCTGTCATGAAGAGTTTTGATGACACCTCATTTGATACTAACTATGACTTTTCTTGGAAACAGGAGTTTTGAAATAATCTGGATATTTTTTAATTGACACCTAAAGAAAATAAATTCAATGGTTTTCTTTTATTTCCGTTGTGATTTTTATTGTAGATAACTTTCCATTGATATAACTAAAATATTATTGTCTACTAAATTACTAATCTATAAAAATTCCGTATCTTCACCATACTTTGAGATACTGTGAACCAGATGCCATTCCAAAGTTCTGGAAATGAATGTATTATCATTTTCTTGTTTAATTATTTCAAATAGTTTTCACAGAAACATTAGGAAATGAACTAAACACATTAAAACTCACCAAGATGTCGTGTTGACTGATATTTGTGTTACGTGGTATTTCAAGGAAATGTTGAGTATTTCGGATATAGCTGTCTTTTATTCCAATAATTAATAATTGGCCTTGAAGGAATGTGGTATACGTTAAAATGCTGCGAAATAGGTGAGAAATACTTGCAAACATGACCAAAAACGGGCTAGCGTGTGAAAGCGACTGAGTGTGGAGTAGGGCAGCAGATGCGGGGAAGCGTATATACAGTGCTTATTTTTAGTCAAACTATCCATTTCTGAAGAATCTCCTGAAACACGTAGATTTTTAATCTTTATTTGCCACATTTATAAGGGAAAATCAAATATACAGGGTGATCCACGTTTGACTAATGACGTCCGCGCCAATTTTTTCCAACGGAACACCCTGTATATTATTCAGTTTTTCAATCTCCATGAAAAGCTGATCTCAAAAATATATCACACATAGGGTTTGTATACAGTGCGTCCATTCAATTAAGTGCTCTCGTAAAGAAATGGATGAATTCGTAAAAAATTAAAGGAATTATTATTGGAAAGAACGCTCGAAGCCGTCGAATTTCCTTTTCTTTTGGGCATTCTTTCAAATTCGATTAATACACACAGAATGATTCGTGTAGGAGAAATGACGTCATCGGTATATTTTAAATGCCAACTCATTAAGGAACGTGAAAAGGTGATCATGAGTATAGGTGGAATGAAAATAAAATAAGAGAAACCATTTTGAAATATGTAAATACTGAATTTAATGGCAATGATAGCTTCAAACAACGATCAATTATAATGTTCTAATTGTGTACCGTTTGCTATCTGACAGTAGCCAAGGCGATGAATAAATTATTTTTCAACAATGTTAATAACGTCAGGAGGTATACATTGTATCTCGTGACGAATTCTTGCTTTTAAATCTTCTAAATTATCCGGCACTAACATACACTTTACTCTTTGAGTATCCCCACAAGAAGTAATCAAGTGGTGTCAAATCTGGAGATCTAGCTGTCCACTAAATTGGTCTCCTTCTCCCTATACAACGATTCGGAAACACCACATCTAAATGGTCGTCGATAGCTGCTGTATAATGGGGAGATGTACCATCTTGTTGGAAGAATAAACCAGTTCTTGGGAAATCACTTTCCTCTAGATCTGGATACAAAGCTATCAGTGCAGGAATAAGGTCGAGTTGAAGAAAATCCAAATATATTACACCTGTCAGGTTCACGTCAAAGAAATAGGGGCCCAGAATTCTTCCGTCGACTATGCCACGCCATACATTCATTTTGAGTGTGATACTCCATCATCCATTGGGGATTTTCGGTAGCCCAATAACGGCAATTTTGCCTATTGACGTGGCTGTTCAAAACAAACGTAGCCTCGTCAGAAAAAAATTTTTTTTCTACATGTTGCAGAATTGATTTCTCCGATCAATTTCGTCTTCATTCAGCTCGTGGATAAGGCGTACCTTATAAGGATGGTGCTGTGCTTTCCTCAGAATTTTGTGGACTGTAGACGCTGCCATATTGAAATCAGAAGCCAATTGGTTGAGAGTTGTGTGATGATTTTTACGCACTGCCAATACAACATTAAGCTGATCGTCTTCTGGTGGTGAGGGTCGACCAGATTTGGGAAGATCACGGACATGCCCAAATTCACGGTATGTTGACTTAACTTTGCTCACTATGCTTTGGTTAATAGGTTGTCGATCAGGATGAGTGGCATTAAACAATTCAACCACTTCAACCACTCTTTGGGTGCGCATTCTGTCTCCAAATCCTATCATGCAAAGTTACTACTCAATAATGTATCGACAAACGATAAGATATGTTATTCTTCAAAAAAATAACTTCACAAAAACTATTCAGCAATAAAAACAAAATTCGGGTCGCTATGGTCAAGTAATGGAAATAGTCAGATAGCAAACAGTGCACAATTTGAACATTCAATCCAATCGTTATTTGAAGCTATCATAGCCATTGAATTTAGTATTTTCATATTCCAAAATAGTTTTTCTTATTTTATTTTCATTTCACCCATACTCATGATCACCTTTTCACATTAAGCAATGAAAAATAGAGTTGCCATCAAAAATACCGATGACGTCATTTCTCCTACACAAATCATTCTTTATACAATAAATAAATTTGAAAGAATGCCCAAATGAAAATAAAATTCGACGGCTTCAAGCATTCTTTCCAAAAATAATTACTTTAATTCTTTACGAATTTATCCACAACTTCACGAAAGCACTGAATTTAACGGACGCACTACATACAAACCCTATGTGTGATATATTTTTGAAATCAACTTTCCATGGAGATTTCGAAAATCGAATGATATATAGGCTGTTCCATTTGAAAACATTGTTGGCGACGTCATTAGTCAAACGTGGATCACCCTGTATATTCAATTTTTCCTTATAAATGTGACAAATTAAGATTAAAAATCGACGTGTTTCAGGAGATTCCTCAGAAATGGATAGTTTGGCTAAAAATTAATTTACTCAGTACTTTACGAAAGCACTGTATAGTAATACATGCGCGCTATCTGCAAGTTATTAATCTCCTGCTCTACCCCCACTGCTCAGCCGCTTGCACTCGCCCGTCCGTTTTCGGTCATATTTGCAGGTATTTCTCACGCAAAATGAGACGTCAACTTGCACCTATGATGCATCCAGGCTTGCTCCAATATAGTGCATTAAAAAAATTTAATAGCAATTATGCAAAAACTAATGATCCGACAGCGCCTGAATTTCTACACATAAAGTAAATATTAATCACTACTGTGACGAAGAGCATGAGCAACAACTTGAAAAATGGTGGTGTTATGAATTTTTCGGAATACGCGGATTTTTTTTTGTTTCGGTTATTATCCGTTAGTAATTATACGATCGAGTCGTGCTAGGGCTAATTTTTTTCGTATTTTCATTTTTTCCAATTCGTCCATCTCGACTGGCCTACTTCACCTAGTACTATCGATGAAGTGAAAACGATATTCGTTTGGAAAGTATTCATACTCACATAAAAAAAGGAAATACGATGCGGAATGACAGATGAACTTGATGAACGGCTTCCGCATGGTCTGTCCGATGACCGAGTGCGGGGCCAGAATGTAGGCTATGGAGAAAAACGGAAACAGGATGCCGATCCTCACTATCTCGAGTGCCTGCAGGAACATGTTTTTTCGCCGGAAACCGGGCAGGCCCTCATACCATATGGACGCCAACAATTGCTGGACGTTGGAATGTGCAACGAACTGAAACAAGAAAAACATCATTATACATTTTTGAACCGTTATCTGAGATTTATAGTGACTATTTCCCTCATTATTTTTGAGCCAATCAAATGGCCGAAACTTCAAACAGAGAACCAATCAGATCATTTTTATAGTGACAATTCAACTCATGTATAAAAATTCGCATATGCCACAGTGCAATTGTCAGTTTGACAGCGGCAAAAGTTAGCTGCAACTTCTACAGCCACACATGCACTTGTGGTTTTTTCACTTATTCATTTGTTCATCAATTATCGCGGCGTTGGTTGCCAAAATAAATAGTTTGACATGTTTGTCAACAACTTCATTAAATTGTCCTGCCGAGTTACACTCGATGTTTGTATTGTTATCAGGTAAATTTGTGTTGTTCAAATTTTGAACTGTTTCCTTTAGCAATTTGACTCAAAAAACTGTCAACCTAAAAACGCTCCACCTTCGGTGTCGCGTTTTTAATAGTTGACAGTTTTTCTCCTCTAATTGCATTGAACTACCCAAATTTACCCTATAAAATACAAACCTCTCGTGCAATTATAAGTGATAAAATTACAGTCTATTCGATATTGTTTTGCGATAAAACCACAGTAAGGTCCTGTCAAAAGTATATGTCAACGCATTCAATTCCTATATAGAGAAACAGAAAATGCAAAATTGATTATATGAGGGATTCTCAACTCACTATTATAGTGATTTGATATTTCAATTGAAATGTACATTTTTTAGCTTGTTAAAAGCCCCAAGTTTTCAAGTAAGGCAATGAACAATTGAATTCCGTTGAAAAGGGAAACATTCTCAATTGAATATTGAATGGGAAGATTTTTCTGTTAATTGAGAAATCCACGATAAAAATGAATTCCGTTTTTTTGATAATATCGACAACAGTTCCCGTGGAGTAGTGGTTAGCGTGTCAGTGTCTCACCCGGGTTCGATTCCAATTCAAGGAGCTTTTTTTAAATCGGTTTCAGATAAAAACATTTTATTTGATAGTGAAAAATGTATTTATAATCTAGGTTTTTGGGCGAATTCAAGTGCAGTGAATGATCATTGAAAATGAATGAATCTGAAAAACGAAGCATTCAGAAACAAGCGAATGAATTGGATAAGGCGTAAAATAATGGCATCGAGTTGCGCGGTGACATTCTGATAATTTTTTTGAAATAATTTAATTATCTTCGTTGGGTGTTCGTTTGGCACCGACTCAAAATTAGTTACTTACATTAGTTTAGGAGCTTTGTTATTGAGACTAAGAAGGTTCATTTTATTCTTACTTTTCAGTTCCGTATTTCGTCAGTTTGATTTTTTGTTGAGAAGTTTTCATTTTTCCATTTTTTGTGGCTGAAATCTACTAATTACCACCTACTTGTTTTTTGATCACTTCTGAAATACTTACTTACCCACCTTACTTCAACTATTACCAGTTAAATAATATGATTATCTACTTCTACTATTTGTTGTAATACAAATTATTTTTGTTGTTTTGGTTAGTTTATTCCATTACTTTGTATATCATTCCATCCTCTCATAGAATATAATTATTGTGATTGTGAAATAATGACATTAGCAATCTGTCATTGTCAACTACATATGTGTGCCAATATTCACAAGTGAAAAATCAATTATTCCCTATTTTTCTACCCGTAAGGGTGAATGATTCCATTCGAAATCCGAATATGATCAACTATGTGGTATACCCTATCTAATAAAAAAAGGAATCATCCAAGTCGAAGAACCCAGTACAAAGTTATGCCTGATAGAATCGGTTTACGGACCAGAATTCAGAGGGTGAGTGATCAATATCCTTCATTTCGCTACCCTTATGGGTGTATTTCATCTTTAAAATTCAAATGGGACCAACTTCGAAGTACACCCTATCCACTGAAGAAAGTATTATCGAAATCGGAGGTCTCAGTAGGAAGTTAGGCGTGATCATACATTAAAAAAAAACGCGTCGACTAGAGAACCTCCTCCTTTTTGGTTTCGTCGGTTAACAATTGCCTTACGACATAGTGTATAGCAATATATAGTTTTCCGCCTCTACTAAAAAAAACGGCTTTGTGGGACATAAAATGCTCTTTGATAAGTTGTTCCTCAATTGTTTCAACATATTCCGCTATCAATTACGAGTGAAACGGTTAAAGGGGGCAATAAATACATATACAACCTAGGTTTTGTTAGTGGCTTACAAACAGAACGTTTAAGATTAACATGAACAAGCAGAGACACAAATTGTGAATCTACTGCACATTGTGCAAACGAATGTTAACTAACAAACCCGATTTAAACAGAAAATAAACAACATTACTTTGCTTATACAACTTTTCTGTTTTCAATCAATTATTACTTTATATTAATTTAATAGTGGTCAAAACGTTTTTATCTATTAGATTACACTAGTTTACATGATTTTTTACCCAAAGTTGAAACCAATGTGGATTGGTAGCGTAATCAGCCCCTAGTTGGATAATGAAGTGAAAAAAAAATTAGGACGTAAATGTTTTGACATATATGTATTTTTTTAATTTAAGATTTTTTTGATATTAGTAAAAAAAACAAAAATAACTTGAATTGCTCTGTCTTTTGTATGTGTTATGGTCAGTTTCCGTTGAAGTAGACCAGATGTGATCGGCTAACATATTTGTATCACAAAAACCTTGGTACCTTCCTTCGAACGACTTCAAATCTTGATGAAAACGTTCACAATGTTCATCAGGTTATCAGGGAAAAACTCCAGGTGAGGATGAAGAAAATATATTTTTCAGGACATGTTGACTCCCATTTTCTGGTAATTCTTCAATAAATTGGATATAATTTCTTCATAATCCTCTGTTTTATTGTTGCCCAAGAAATTTTCAACAACGGCTTTAAAAGAATATTAAGCATTTTTTTCAACACTGGATAAGTGACGGTTAAAATTTTTGTCCACCAATATCTTCCTTATCTGAGAACCCACAAAGAGTTCTACTCTCAGTTTAGCATCATAGAGAATAGAGAACACGGATTTTAAATAGGCAAAAGCAGGTCCTTTTTTGTCAAGTGCCATAACAAAATGTTTCATCAATCCTAGTTTGAAATGAAGTGGTGGTAGTATCACATTTTTCGGATCAAAGCCTTGTTTTTAACATTATGTTTATTTGGCGTGTATTCATTTCGTACATGCCATTCTTTCTTCATATAGGGCTCTTTCCTAGCTCCGCTGCTTCCTAAACAATATTTGGTATAACCGCCTTGCAAACCAAGAAGTAATCCCACAACTTTCAGATCTCTGTTCACCTTCCAATTGTGTTCTCCATATTTTATCAGCTGAATTAAAGTTGTCATTGTTATTCCTCAGAATTTACTGCATATCTTATGGGAATAGATTGCCATTATGCAATAAGTCATATTTAAGGCTTAGTTTCGAGGAATCGATGAACAAACGCCATTCTGTGGGATCTTAAGACTGGCTCATTGATTCAAAAAGACCACAAACGTCACGACAATATTGATATACATCATTCGATTCCAAAAACTCAGCACACTGATCACTTCTTCTGCGGTAAACAGTCACTTGGGTATCATGGGCTGCTGGGATAAAGAACTCCATCACAATGCAACACAGGTTTCGTGACCGACGCAACATCAGGATATTGAATATCCTTGTATTTCTTGTTAAAACCAAATGTTTTCGTAAGGCAGAAATAACAGTCCGTAGCGTGATTTCTTGGTTCTCTCCACAACATTGGGTCACCGAATTGCAAATATATTTTTTCCTGAAGCTCAATTAGTTAATATACTTCTACAATTTTCACACACTACTCCAGGTAGTTCGTCAAGGTTCTTTACCGAGATTTGGAAGTATTGGAAGTACGCCCGTTTTACTGCTTCTGTGATTGGTCTCTTAGTCATTGTGAGGATAATTTCACCGCAAATATAGCAAAAATTGTTTGGATTTAATTTGCACTCTCCTAAAGACATTTTAAAACAAATTAAACGCCCAGCAATTATTCAAATACAAGTTAAACGAATGACACACTAGATATGAATGAATTTTTCGAAAATAACGATATCACTAAGTATATTTAAGAAAGTTTTATCAATAAATATATTGTGTTCTCACTTTATACTGTCTGTCTGCATGTCTGTTGGTCATGAAAAATGTGTGATATTACAAAAAATTTGAAATTATACGTACCTATATATATATATATATATATATATATATATATATATATATATATATATATATATATATATATATATATATATATATATATATATAATATATATATATATATATATATATATAATATTATAACCTCATACCTGTCTCATATATATAAAAAATTTACGACCTGGCATCAAATATTTTTTAACGGTAGTGTTGTTCTGTCATTCGAAAATGTATATGTGACTGAATGTCAGAAATATTCCACTAATATATCACTTTCTATAATATATTATACAATATCACCGGACGTTCGATCCAGCAAATCATCGTTATAAAAAAAAAACACCCCACGTGACCCACATTCCCGAGTGCGTCCCCTCAAGATATTGGGAACTCAAAGTTCAACGCTCCCAATGCGCTTTTATGGATTTTTTAATGACTCTAACTTCCAGGTACGAAACAGAAGCAGGGCTATAAGTTATTATGTCGGTTGTATGCTGACATACTTCTGGGCTATTGCACCCTCTGCATTCCCTTGGAAAGGGCATTTTGTTCCACTATTGCGAAAACGAATTATACCATCCACTCAAAACTGTTGACAGGAAAATAATGAGTAATGAGGTATATTTATAAACAATATCAAACAATAGAGGAAAATATATCAGAACTAGGTACCTCTAATGCAACGATTCTTAACTTAGTTAACTTATCTCAAATGTGATTAGAGTATTTCTGTATAGTGATAGTAGTGATAGTAGTGATTTTTTCATGAAATTTAACAAACATTATTGTTGTTATGACCTGTACAGGGTGTTATTTATTCGAAAACCACACCTCCCTAGCCAATTGTTTCTCAAACCTCATATTGACTTTTATAAAAAAACACTCTAGAAAACCCAAATAATAAGGATTTTACAAATACCTCTTAATGATGTATAACTATATTGAAATTTACTTGTATTATTTTGGTTCACTCTGATCAATACCAAATTTTCATCACACCATTTGACAGTACAAAAGCGTGTCTTTAAAAGACTTAAGAGGTTCTATACGGAGTGTTGTGAAGCTAAAAGCTAAACAACTTGAGTTACTTGAAGAGCAGTCTGCTCAAATAATTCACTCTGTATATGATTGAGGTTCATTCTAACCTATGTACTTGGTCATATCTCAAGCTATAAAAAAATAATAATAATGAGTTGCAATTCTCGAAAAATGTATGCAAATCCATAAATCATTATTTTTATAGATCCATTAGTTCTTGGTTCATTCCCACTAATTTATTAGGGAAATATTTTGATTATTTGTTTTATAATTTAATCTTTAAAAATACCGTACAGCAATTATTTATTCATTTACTTTGTTGCCAGTGATGAAATTCTGAAGGATTCTCCTAACTACATATCAGTGTATGTAGATCGTATCGTTTTCCATGTAGCTACGATGTTGAAGTTGATTTCCTTCTTATAAACTAGTAGGCGAACTCATCAGTGTGAGTCCTACAAGAATATGATTCCTAATCTCTTTCCTTTTCTTAACCAGTGTTACCAAAATGAAACCTTTTTATCTTCCGGTGATAGCCTGATCATGTCTGAAAGAGAAGTTCAACAGGAAAATTTTCTGGGACCAGTGTTATTGTGTTTAGCAATCGAAAAATTGACCAAATCGGTGGATTGTGATTTTAATTGTTGGTATTTGGCTGATGGCTCTATCGGAGGAGATATCGATTCAGTGCTTGATAACTTACGGACTGTCATTTCCACTTCCAAGGCTCTAGGTTTGGAATTGAATCTCAATAAATGTGAAATGTTTTCTTTGAACACTTTGAAATCGGACAAATTGTTGGAGTTCACCTCCCTTGCATTAGGAATTACGTTCCATGAAAAACCCAACTGGATTCTGCTTGGCGCTCCGCTATCTGATGAAGCACTTCCTGTATGCCTCATAGAAAAACAGAAGGCACTGTCACTCATTGCTTCTAGAATGAGTGATATTACAACACACATTGCATTTTTCATCCTGAAAAACTGTTTGGCAATTCCAAAGTTAACATATATTATGAGATGCAGCCCGACATGGCCCAGTGAAGAGCAACTCCTGGAATTCGATTCTATTTTGCGGAAAACATTGGAAGGAATAACGAATAATCATATGCAAGACAATACTTGACGAAAAGTATCATTTCCTGTCGACAAAGGAGGCTTAGGAATACGCTTGGCAGCAGTGTTTCTCAATCAGTTTGTATGATCCTACCAGATTCATTCTCAAACGTACCCAACCATCTCTTTGTGGAGGGAGAGCAGTACTGGATTTCCTAAACCAATTCTAAGATACCTGAACTAATGAAAAAGTTCCAGAAAGCTTGGGATCGCCCACTTATTGAAATGGTTGCTAGGGATTTGCTTGTTTCAGCTATGTCAGCAAAAGAAAAGGCTCGAATCAAAGCAGTGACTTCCCACCATTCAGGAGCTTGGCCTTATGCTTTACCTGCCGCTTCACTTGGGTCTCTTTTAGAAAACGAATCTTTCAGAATATCCATTGGACTACGACTAGGATCTACTAATTGTGTTCCTCACACATGCAAATGTGGTACCCTTGTAGATGAGAAAGGAACCCATGGTTTGAGCTGTAAATTCAGCGCAGGACGTCAATCCCGTCATCACGCAGTCAATGATTTATTGAAACGTGCATTAACAACAGCCAATATTCCATCGATCTTAGAGCCTACAGGTGGCAGCAGAGACGATGGTAACCGCCCCGACGGCATGACACTTATTCCATGGAAGTTTGGAAAACCCGCTGTTTGGGATTTTACCTGCGTTTATACGGTTGCCACTTCACACGTAGTTGCTTCCTCCAAGTGTCCCTGAGCAGCCGCAGTAGATGGGGAAAAAATTAAAAGTAGAAAATACCAAAATTTACAACAACTTTATATTTTTTATCCTATTGCCGTTGAGACTTTTGGAGTATTCGGTCCCACTGATTTGATAAAACAATTGCGTTAGTGATAAAAGATCTTTGGTCGAAAGATTCGTCTGATAAGGTGGTGAACACTGTTTTCTTCAAAAGCCAGATACGAAAATTTGCACATCGTTTCATGGGGTACGCTCAACAGGATGCTCAGGAATTTCTAAGATATTTATTGTAAGGTCTTCATGAAGATGTAAACAGAGTGACAGAAAAGCCCAAACCTATCTTGAAAGAAATTGATGGAGTCTTGGTCAAGATATCTCAGAATGGATAACTCGAAAATTGTTGATAATTTTGTTGGTCAACTAAAAATATCGTTGAATTGTATTTCATGCGGTTATTGTTTTTGACCCCTTTCACTTCATATTCCACAGAATACTGGCCATTTCAGTCTCTCACAATGTTAAGACACGTTTATCAGGGAAGAAGTTTTGGACGGCGAAGAGAAACCAACTTGTTGTAATTGTATGGAAATGATAAAATGCACAAAGTCATTATCTATACATAAGTTCCCCAAAATATTAGTAATTCACTAGACACGATTCTCGCCAATGGGGAGATTTATGGGAAGAACTAAATGCCACCATTGACTTCCCTCTCGAAGGTTTAGATATGAACAGATCTGGCAGCAGATAACGTAGTCCCGTGACTTGACAACTCATATGCTGTGTCCAACCATAGTGGAACAATATATAGCGGACACTACACGGCTTAATGTGGGCACCTTTATGCAGGCACATGGTACAAGTACAATGATCACTGATATTTTCAAAACCCCTTATGAGTTGAGAAGCATTCATCCTCTCCTATGAACAAGAGGACACCCAATCACACCTTAAGTTTTTTAGTTTTCCATTCTCAACCATTTGTTTTATAAATATATATGATATTTACAATATCTAGCAATACAATAATAATGTGTTTGACACAATGAAGGACTTTTTTGCCTAAGTAATGATATGTCAGATCACATAGAATGGGGATGAACTATACATGGATAATTATTTTATTTGTAGATATACAACTTATAAATTTATATCGTCCATCAACAGGAAAGTCCAATTGAAATATTTTTCAGATGATCTGGTACGTCACTGTATCGCCGTGATATCATAAAGAAAAATGAAGACTGATAGAGAGAGGATTTATGCATAGGTGGTTCAATTTGGACTTGAATCTAATATTAATCTTGTGGACGTCTGTTCGGAACGATAATTTTTCAAATAAGTATGGTGGATTCTTCTCGAGGATCATTTTATTATTCAGAATGATGCGTTTTTGAACATTTACCCAACCCAGTTCTCTTAAAAAGGTTGGGTGAGTATATCATTCTGTTTCCTTACACCACAGATTAGACTGTCACATAATTTTGTACCAATTGTAGTCTGTTTATATCCAATTTGAGTAAGGGTGGACCGAAGACAACATCGACGTGATTCAAGTGAGACAAGACTAGGGCTTCGCATGAGATGATTTTACTTTTTTATCTAAAAAATATCTGTAAGTTTCAGATTGCAAAATGCTTTTCAGATGACAATATTCACATGCTTCGGGTACCTCCATCGATAAGCCAAGATTCCCTCATTCCGAAAACTGGATGAAATTTTCTTACAGCCTCAAAAACCTTATATTCAAAGACGAGTATACCTTGATAAATCTAAGAAAAGTATCATTCTGACGGAACGACGCGATAGAAGACTGTTTGATAGAAATTATTCTTCTGATGTCAGCATTAATAATGTATGCAGTTATAACTACAATAACACCATCAGTCCACTTGTGAATGAAAATGCTCAAATTTTTGGACTTAATGGATTGAAAAACACCTGCTTCATGAATGGCGTAATACAATGTTTATCAAATACCAGATGGTTGCTCGAGTATCTTAGAAAAGACGAGCATATGAGGGATATATCAACACAAGCACATCAAGTATGAAGGGTGCTTTGATAAAATCATTTGCGGTAGTGATGAAAGAACTTTGGTTGGAAGATTCAACTGATAGGGTTGTGAATACTGCTTCTTTGAAGAACCAGATACAAATATTCGCACCTCGTTTCGGAGGGTACGCTCAACAGGACGCTCAAGAATTTCTCAGATATTTATTGGAAGGTATTCATGAAGATGTAAACAGAGTGAAAGAAAAGCCCAAACCTATCCTGACAGAAATTGATGAGAAATCAAGCGACCATGAGAAGGCACAGGAGTCTTGGTCAAGATATCTAAGAATGGATAACTAAAAAATTGTTGAAAGATAAGTGCCATGTGAAGTGGAATGAATAGAAAAATCGAATTAAACGGTTTTCTTCACATAAAGGATTCAATATAAAATTGAACCAGAAAATGGTAGGTAGATCTCAGGTGAAAAACAACTACTTTCCTGGCAAATACCACGCAGAACGTTGAATGATATTCACCTGAAAATCCATGCATACTTCCATATAATATCAATGGACATTGAATGCAAATGTTTCTTTCTGATAAGCTCGATTATGTTTAATTTATGTCGTGTTCACCTAACAATCCGCATACCGGTTTCAGGCTTCTTGGCCCTCATCAGTACGGAGTAGTCAACCAGCCAAAGGTCCAAAGAACTCTGGACCTTTGGCTGAAGTGAGACACAACGTAAACAAACCATCATCGAGCTTGTAACACCTATAGGTACGCCGGAAAAGATAAACTTTAACTGGCGGTACCTAGTGACAGAAAGATGAGGGCCAAGAAGCCCGAAACCGGTATGCGGATTGTTAGGTGAACACGACATAAATTAAACATAATCGAGCTTATCAGAAAGAAACATTTGCATTCAATGTCCATTGATATTATATGGAAGTATGCATGGATTTTAAGGTGAATATCATTCAACGTTCTGCGTGGTATTTGCCAGGAAAGTAGTTGTTTTTCACCTGAGATCTACCATTTTCTGGTTCAATTTTATATCGAATCCTTTATGTGAAGAAAACCGTTTAATTCGATTTTCTATTCATTCCACTTCACATGGCACTTATCTTTCACTATATGCTAGACGGGCTTGCCACTCCTACTGAGAAGGAATCTTTTATTTAGAAACCTATCGAGGTGGGAGATTTCCGGAGTGTTTCTTTCTGTCACTAGGTACCACCAGTTAAAGTTTATCTTTTCCGGCGTACCTATAGGTGTTACAAGCACGATGATGGTTTGTTTACGTTGTGTCTCACTTCAGCCAGAGTTCTTTGGACCTTTGGCTGGTTGACTACCCCGTACTGATGAGGGCCAAGAAGCCTGAAACCGGTATGCGGATTGTTAGATGAACACGACATAAATTAAACATAATCGAGCTTATCAGAAAGAAACATTTGCATTCAATGTCCATTGATATTATATGGAAGTATGCATGGATTTTCAGGTGAATATCATTCAACGTTCTGCGTGGTATTTGCCAGGAAAGTAGTTGTTTCTCATCTGAGATCTACCATTTTCTGGTTCAATTTTATATTGAATCCTTTATGTGAAGGAAAACCGTTTAATTCGATTTTTCTATTCATTCCATTTCACATGGCACTTATCTTTCACTATATGCTAGACGGGCTTGCCACTCCTACTGAGAAGGAATCTTTTATTTTAAAACCTATCGAGGCGGGAGATTTTCGGAGTGTTTCTTTCTGTCACTAGGTACCGCCAGTTGAAGTTTATCTTTTCCGGCGTACCTATAGGTGTTACAAGCTCGATGATGGTTTGTTTACGTTGTGTCTCACTTCAGCCAGAGTTTTTTGGATCTTTGGCTGGTTGACTACTCCGTACTGATGAGGGCGGAAAAGCCTGAAACCGGTATGCGGATTGTTAGGTGAACACGACATAAATTAAACATAATCCAGCTTATCAGAAAGAAACATTTGCATTCAATGTCCATTGATATTATATGGAAGTATGCATGGATTTTCAGGTGAATATCATTCAACGTTCTGCGTGGTATTTGCCAGGAAAGTAGTTGTTTTTCACCTGAGATCTACCATTTTCTGGTTCAATTTTATATTGAATCCTTTATGTGAAGAAAACCGCTTAATTCGATTTTTCTATTCATTCCACTCCACATGGCACTTATCTTTCACTATATGCTAGACGGGCTTGCCACTCCTACTGAGAAGGAATCTTTTATCTAGAAACCTATCGAGGTGGGAGATTTTCGGAGTGTTTCTTTCTGTCACTAGGTACCGCCAGTTAAAGTTTATCTTTTCCGGCGTACCTATAGGTGTTACAAGCTCGATGATGGTTTGTTTACGTTGTGTCTCACTTCAGCCAGAGTTCTTTGGACCTTTGGCTGGTTGACTACTCCGTACTGATGAGGGCCAAGAAGCCTGAAACCGGTATGCGGATTGTTAGGTGAACACGACATAAATTAAACATAATCGAGCTTATCAGAAAGAAACATTTGCATTCAATGTCCATTGATATTATATGGAAGTATGCATGGATTTTCAGGTGAATATCATTCAACGTTCTGCGTGGTATTTGCCAGGAAAGTAGTTGTTTTTCACCTGAGATCCACCATTTTCTGGTTCAATTTTATATTGAATCCTTTATGTGAAGAAAACCGTTTAATTCGATTTTTCTAAAAAATTGTTGATAACTTTGTTGGTCAATTGAAATCAACATTGAAATGTACTTTCTGTGGTCACTGTTCTGTCTCTTTTGACCCCTTCTGGGACCTTCCACTTCATATTCCACAGAGAACTGGCCAACTCAGACTGTCTCAATGTTTAGATTCATTCACTAAAGAAGAAACTTCGGATGGCGAACAGAAACCATTTTGTTGTTAGTGTAAGGAAAAGATAGAATGCCCTAAGTCATTATCCATACATAAATTCCCCAAAATATTAGTAATTCACTTGGAACCATTTTCTCCGATAGATAGATTCAGGGGAAAATTAAATGCCACCATTGACTTTCCTCTTGAAGATTTAGACATGAGTAATTATTCAACAGATAACATAATTCCATGTCGCTACAACTTGTATGCTGTGTCCAATCATAGTGAAACATCTCCTAGCGGACACTACACGGCTCATTGTAGGCACCCTTATGCAGGCACATGGCACGAGTACAATGACTCAAGAGTATCACCGATATCACCAGAATCCCTTAGAAGTGGTGAAGCATCCATCCTCTTCTATGAACAAGAGAGCACCAAATCATTTATTTGTTTTTTTTTCTGTTGTATTGTATTTTGTACTCAAAAGTTACTTGTTATATTTATTTACGTATAGGTGATTTCATCTGAATAACATTAACTCCAATAAAAGGAAAATAAATATATATATATGAGACCAGTAATATTCATACACAGACCATCCCTTCAGATTCTTCAGATATTTACACAGACTTAGCAGATACTCAAAGGAAATCCATATTGAAAGCAACCAAGACATTTTCAATTAACTGTCTACCAATCAGGAGGAGAAAATATATCAGTAGAGTGTCTCTCTTTACTTGGTTGCATTCACTGAATGATTGGATTTCGAAATCGCACGTTCTCATTACCAGCCTAAAACGATATTTCTTTCTTGGATTTCAGTGAAACGTGATTATTTCAATTACAGTTCACGTTCAAATTTCACGCCGTCCTCATGAAATGTGAATTGAACGTTCGTTTTGTTGAGTTGATTTCAGGAGATGGTGAAAGATATCATTTTCCTAATGAATATAATGAATGAATTGATCTTTCAGATGTATGAGGTGTCTTGTATACATTTCCAAGATTTATTTGAAATTATCGAATACACTGACATAACCAAGTCGATGGATTTGCCCCTCAAGGTCCAACTTCACCTTTACGTGGTATGGGGTGAACGGGCTGCGGCCTTGCGTTGAATGGGGCAGTTTGCGGACATTCGCGTGGTCGCATTGGCAGCCCCGACTTGACCAACGAAGCTCTGGAAAACAGACCTAAGTCCAAGCTGTGAGCGCCGTGGTGATGGACGGGGTCTCGAAAGGAAAAGTACCGCAACGGAGCCTCCGAGAAACAAGGCGAAATTTCGGAGTAATAAGCCTTAGTTGACCAGGCCTATGAGTAGGAAATGTCTATGAAGTGCAAGCATTTGAAGTAACAATGGGTAAGGACACAAAATTTTCGAAATATTCTCAATGAATGTTGACAGCTTGCCAAAACTCTGTTGGTAATTTTTTATTTTTGTATTTTCGAAAAACTTAGAAATAATATTTTAAGTTGGCAAAATTCAAATGGCTTGACGTGACGTGACGTAATCACCCGATCAGCCAATCCCCCAGTTGACAGCTTCAATCAATTTTGCAACGTTGCCATATTTTCGAATCTTAGGCCGCGCCTCCATAACAAGAATAAATGATTGGATTCCACTTTATCAGAAATCGTTCTGATGGACCACAATGATTCATAAAATCAGAAATAACAAGGTTTATCTGCACTATTAAATCGAAATTATATTGTTTTGACAGATTTTTACACCCATCATATCCACCATCGTCGCATGACAGGTCGAATGGTGTTCTTGATCTGACATTCATAGTTTGAGAACATTGCCTTTCAACTCCACAATCAACTCCATTACGCCTATCGGCTGCTCGGTCGTTTACGTCACAAAGAGCGCCAATATTAGTAGCTTCAAAATTTGCTGATTTAAAAAAATGAATGGAGACTGCTGTAATTGAAATTCAACTCGAAAACCAAAATTCTGGGTACATAAATATATGCGTTATGTATTGTAGAGCATATTTGAGGCGATCATAATTTCTTGTGTCCTCGCCTATTCCAAGATGGTGGCCAAAACTCTGTTGCCCTATATATCCCCTGTCCGTTGGCTTGAAATAATGTGATTTTCTCGGATACCAAACACATTGCAATGTTCGAAATCCACTCATGTCAAGTTTGGAGAGCATGGGTTCCAGGATGGCGCCCAGGATGGCCACCACAAGTTTGTTGTATTTTCATGAGCTCCATGCGTCTTGTTGTATTTGGAGTGGAAACCTGGCAGATATATGGTTTTTAGCGGTTGAATGAGTACTACGTGTTTATAAGTAATATTTTACACCTTCCGAAATATGCTTTTTTTTCAGAGGGTTCCGACATCTGTTTGCTGCTAATCCATCACTCCGATAAAATGATCAGCTACAAAGTGTGGATGATGAGTAGTACAGCGAAAAGAAGGAAGTATCTCCCAGTCCATGAGAACTGCAAAATCATTCCCAATGCTCAAAAGTAGAACATCTTGGCGTTCCACACAGTCACGGATTGCCACTCGACATCTTTATTGCAACGATAACGAAGAAAGCAGCGTAAAAGTTCCCAATGGAACGGCTTGCCAGCTTCTGAACGACCTCGGGCACTCTCCACTGACTCCCTCATCGAAGGCCAATGCAGTGAAATTGTACAGTTTTTTTCCAACTTCGGTTTATTTAATGTTGAAACTTTTCTGCTTGTCTGAACAGGTTGGCAAAGACGTATCCAGCTTTTCGGTGTTTGTGAAAAAGTCGGATGACTTAGCCTCCAACAAGCGATGCGCTCGGACTACAACTCCTAGGATACTATAACCAGCTAAAGACATGATGGCAAGCCGCGACATACTGCTTTTTGGCACTGACAATTCAAAAGACGTTTCAGGTTAACGTGAGAAGAAATTCTCATCATGCCCAACCGGTGGTGATGGGTCCTGAATCATATGTGGAGGCTCCACCAAGAGTAGTACATTCCCTTCATTATGACACTTGAGCCCATCCCCAAATCCTGCACGGATATCCTAGCCTATAACTGTTCATCCCAGTGACTGACTACAATGTGCACATGCAAGAAGAATGGTCTGACTTGCATCAAGTTGTGCCACCACTTTCGACAATGATCTCTTCAAATGGTTGATTTCTGATCTTCCTGGCAATCTTGCCATAAGCTAAAACACTTACACTCTTATCAATCTTGCATTAAAAATTGTTTGAACTCCGATCTTCTCTGCTCACCTCCGAGCAACAAAATTTCGGCGGCTATCTTGGGCGCCAGCTTGGAACCCATGCACTCCAAACTCAAGGTAAGTAAATTTTGAGTATAGCAATATGTATGCCATCCGATAAAACCTCTGAGCAAACGTTCAAATCATTATCATAAGTCAACGGACAACATAGTTTTAGCCGCTATCTTGGATACCGGACTTCCGACCCAAATTTCGCTTTGGCAACAGGCAGATCCGTATTCAGCGTGGTAGAAATACCATTAAGACGTTATTTCCCTAATTGTTACATGAAATGCTCCTTGCATTGTTCTTTTCTGAAAACGTGCCTAGTCTATCGCCCTATGAAGGAGACACCACAGGGCTGGACCAACCCTTTCCCTCTCACTCACTCGTGGGAAAGAATTACCACTGAGCCGAAATACCGAAAGTAACTGAGGACAACTCTTGGCCTTTTTGATTTCAGGGCACTGGAGGAGATGTGATTACGAGCGTTCTACGGTCTTCAAGGTGCTGAACAAACGATAGGGGCCGTCCAGATGAACCTCCAGCAGTGTAAGGTAGCCACAGCAGTACTTGCGCACTCGAAGTGGCGCTCAATCGGGAACCATGGAAAAGACATTGTAATATATTCAAACTATTTGGGAAATATATAAAAACTTGCTTCAATGAGATATTCTACGCAAAGCTTTATTCAAAAACCAAATCATTACATCGATGACAACCATTTTGACATATGCTCACCATGTTCATTATCATATATGTACAGAGTAGTTCATTCAGAATAACCCAACATACATCACACGTCCACCATTGAAAAGTTTCTTTATAAATTAATTCTATCAGGTGGTCTGCGGGGTGTTTCTCTAACATAACTATCTACGTGAGACGGAGGAATATCGAGGGAACTGTTAAACAAAATGGAAGGAATTCAATGGAAATATCCCTCAAAGAGAAGTGTTAACCGTAGACACGTGTTTCGGGCTCTCGGCCCGCATCAGTACGGTGAAGAAGTGCAAGGATGAACAACACTTGGTAGAAAACGACAAATCAACGGAGTTGTTTTCTACCAAGTGTTGTTCATCTTTGCACTTCTTCAGCATACTGATGAGGGCCGAGAGCCCGAAACTCGTGTTTATGGTTAACACTTCTCTTTGAGGGATATGTCGTTTGAATTTCTTCCATTTTGTATAACTATCTACATTCTGATCCTTCTGTTTTTCTTCACCCCCACGTGACATTCTACGTCCAGGAGCACGGTGATTTTCGATATCTTGGAAATTTGAATAATTGTATTCCAGAATAACTGATTGTTCTGGATCTTTGATTGATCCAGATTCATTATAAAAGTATATATTTTTTGAAATATCATGTTGCATGTCATTGTAAAATCTTCAAACTTTGATTAGCATGTCTTTGCCACTCTAAATTTCATCCATCCAATATCCAGATATAATTTTCCGTTATCAACTTCCTTCATACAATAGCTTCCGTTCAAGTTGATCGCTCGTCGCCAATTCAAACTATTTGGGAACTATATAAAAACTTGCTCACTGAGATATTCAACGCAAAGCTTCATTTAAAAATATAAGGTTTAACATCGATGAGATGTGGGGGGATTGGCGCGGTGGGTTAGCGTCCGACTCATGATCGAAAGGTCGTGAGTTCGATTCTCGGCCAGGGCAGACATTTTTCTATTTAATTTGAGAGAATTAAATGTTAAATTTCGTAGCCGGGCCGAGGATGGTCCTCGACGATTCGCTGTTGCGTTCAAATTAACAGTGCTGCTCCTAGGTGGCGTATGGAGTTAGTAACAAGGCCTACCCAGAACACTATGAAATGATACATAAAAATACTCAACTTGTGACTGGCCGAATGACGAAATGTCAAAGCCATTAAAAAAAAAAAAAAAAAAACATCGATGACAACCTTTTTGACATATTCTCACCATGTTCATTATCATATATGTACAGAGTATTTCATTGAGAATAACCAACATATATCTCAGACATGGTGAAACGAAATGGTCTAACGTAAAATAAAAATGATAAGGTACAAGGAAAGTTTTCACATAGAAACCTTCCTTACCTTATGACAAAGATTCTTCCAGAGCGCAGCCTGGCGCTCACATAACTCACAACACTTGATAATTCATCAAGGCTTGGTAGCCGCGTTGAATAAACATTCGCCTTCAAAGTGGAAGGACTGGGGTTCGATACCGAGCTGGGTAACGCATTTTTTTTTTATTTACTATTCCACTCAAATCAACCACAACACTTCTAAAAGTCAACAAAATGTATTACCTCAGGATATTGACCCTCACAATCCCTCAAGACAAAAACAGAATTTTCACAGAGCATAACTTGCTCCACAGCGGTCGATGGCTGCTGAAAATTTTCCAGGAAATAGCTCCAATTTGTTCAACGAAAGTATTATCCGTAAATTTCAATTGTTCAAGAGGCAGTGGGAGGTCGTCATGCGATGTTCTGCGATACCCTTTGTTATAATGAATTATTTGAAGTCAAATAAAGCTTTGTATCCCTTCCTGCTATTCGCTTATCGGAAAGATCTGTAATTTGATCATAATAGAACAATTGAAATTTACGTTGAACAAATTGGAGGTATTTCCTGGAAAAGGTACGCCAAACACTAGGTTCAGAGAAATCATCAGCAGCCTTCGGCCGCTGTGGAGCAAGTCATGCTCTGTAAAAATGCTGTTTCTGTATCGAGGGGTTGTGAGGGTGAATGTTCTGAGGTAATATATTTTGATGACTGTGGAAGTTTTCTGATTGATTTGAGTGTGATAGTAGATGAAAGAAAATTGCGTGGCTACCAGGCCTTGATAAATGATTGAATGTTCGGAGGTATGTGAGCGCCAGGCTGCGCTCTGGAAGAATCGTCCGCCCCCGCTTTCAGCCCCGCAACTGACTTCTGCCTGCAGAGCTACACACTTACAAGGTAACGAAGGTTTCTATGTAAAAACTTTTCTTGTACCTTATCGTTTTTAATTTACGTAGCCAGCTCTCAGTCTAGAAGGTCTGGGAGTGACGAGTGGCAGATCAACTGAGATCTCCTGGACCTCAAGTAGGATGCAATGGGCCAAAAAGGCCACGCTCAGACGAACCTGCGTGGTGGAGGTTTTAGTAGGTGAATTCGATTCAGGGACTCCCACACTACCGCAAGGTGTCCATACAAGATTTTATCCACCTTCCAAAAAAAAAAGTTGATGTATGTTCTTTTGTTTTAATTTATTTATTTAACGTCGGGCTATTTCAGGGACCAGAGATGAACACCGACACACACAATCCTTCAGCCGAAAATTATGCCGAATCCTCTGGTATCTCCAACTACAGGTAAGGATATTTAACGAGCTCAACATCAATGAACTTGGGACCACCATCACAACGTCCCTTCCGAAAGATGGCATATCTATCGCCTTATCTCGTGCTCATTGATGTGATGCTTACACTGCAGTTATCCGGGGCTTTTGAAGGCGAGTCTTCTCTGGCAGTTGGTCACCCATCCAAGTACTAACCGCGTTCAGCCGTAGTTGACTTCAGATATCGATAAGACTCCCGTCAACCTGACCTGCCGGCCATTTCCCCGACTGTTATTTTCTATATATTGTTGAATGATGCGACATCGCATATAATAAAAAATAGGTGGCCAATAAACTTTTTCAGGTCTATAAAATTATCAGTGACGATGTATTAATTTACAAGGAGAAACTGGGAATATCGAATATGCCCGATATAAAATACATGGAAAAGGAAAAAAGTTGTTACGTTAACGAAATGTTTCGAATGCTTTCGATTTTTAATATTTCATAACACTCCCCCTAGTCGAAAAGTTGGTGTTTAACGAGCTCAACATCCATGAATACGGGACCGACATCTCATCATCCCCTCCAAAGGACCATATCGCCATATCTCGTGCGTATTGATCTTGATGATATGATGCACGATGGAAATTACATGGAGAAGGAAACAAGTTGTTCCGTTAACGAAATGTTTCGAATGCTTTCGATTTTTTATATTTCATAACAGAACCTATCAAAGAGGTTTTATTTGGGTTGGTTGAGTTATTGTGATGATTTATTACCCGACTATGGTAACGCCAAAAGGAAGAGTTTTTAGCAGTCTATATATGTTTGTATTTACCGTAGCGCCTAAACTACTCATCTGATTTTGATATATAGGGGGTAAGTGAATAAGTGCGACAAACTTCAGGGGGTGACTCTGCATAAAAAAATAATGACAGTTTGCTATATAACTTTTGTCCGCAAATGCTCCGTTTTCCGAGATACGGGGTTTTCAACTTTCTCTTGAAGACTGAATATTTATTTATTGCTCTGAAACCGGTCGAGATATGCAAATGAATCTTGGTAAATTTCAAGAAGTAGTCATTGCGCATTTTTTGACATGCAATTAAGAACTTTATGTTCATCATTGGCGCGCATACGCATACGCCACTGAGATACTTCAAATTAAAAATCTACATTAAATTTATCGTTCAATTTGTGACAAAGAATCTCTCCTGCCTTTTTTTCGTATGGGGCGCCGTTTTTATGCAAGAAAAATAAAACATCTTATGGCGTATTGTTCATTTCTTTAATAGATTATCAAGAACTATATAATACAATAACGTCAAACTAGAACAATAACAGAAAATAACACTAATGAATGAATAGGCCAAAGCTACAACAAATGTTCAAAATGACCTCCCTCAGACGTGATACAAGATTCAACTTGTGGAGGAATTTCTTCAAGAAGAACAGGTAACTCTTTCTGTGAGAATCGCCTGTTAGTCGTTGTGGAAGGAAATATGGACCGATTAAATGATCATCAAGTACCCCAAGCCATACATTTACTGAAAACTGATGCTGAAAATGAGATGCAATGATTCCATGTGGATTTTCCTCAGCCCAGAGGTGATTGTTATGGAAATTTCGTATACACTGTCGTCCAAAATTAGCCTCGTCAGTAAACAAAACGTCAGTCAAAAAATTAGGAATTTGGGCAATTTGATGGAGAATCCAATGGCAAAAAACTAGGCGCGGAAAAATGTCTCTAGGTAGTAGAGCTTGCACACGTTGAATAAGAAACGGATACAATTGCTGTTCTTTAAGAATGTTAATTAAAGAAGTTGCTTACATTCAGTATGTTGGCAATTTTTCGAGTACTTGTATCAGGTGACTCCGCAATTAACTCGAGAACTGCTTCTTCTTGTTGCACAGTTCGTACTTCTCGAGGGCGCCCGCAGTCAACCGTTTGTTTCTTTAATGTACCATTTTCGCGCAATGTTGGTGAAAACGAGCAAATATTGTGTGATGGGGTACTCTACGTCCTGGATACAACTCAGCATACAATCGTCGAGCCTGCCGATCATTTCCATCACTTCGAATATAGACAAAATGCATGTCTGGCAATTACGCATTTGTATAATTTTCCATCCTTTTCGATAAAAGAAAAATGAATTACTTATTATCATCAATGTTATACCAAACTGAAAGCTCAAGATTGAAATAACGCTAATTTGACATTTCGTTGAAATATTCGTATTTAACAGAATGTTGACAGTAGCCTACTAGCATCGCTACTAGATAATGTATTAAAGTAATGACAAATACGCGTTAGAATGTTTTTTTTTTTCATAAAAACGGCGCCCCATTCGGAAAAAGGGCATTGAATTTTTTTGTCATAAATTGAACGAGGAATTCAGAATTGATTTTTAATTTGAAATATTTCAGGAAGGTACCATTTTTTCCTTCAAAAAATTGAGATCATTTCCCGTATGCGCGCCAATAATAAATATAAAATTCTTAGTTGCATGTTAGAAAATGCGCAATAACTACTCCTCGAACCTCACCAAATTTCATTCGAATATCTCGACCGGTTTCAGAGCAATAAATAAATAGTCAGTTTTTAAGAAAAACTTTAACACCCCGTATCTCGAAAAACTAAGCATTTGCGGACAAAAGTTATAAAGCAAACTGTCATTATTTTTTCATGCAGGATCACTCCCAGGAGTTTGTCGCACTTATTCACTAACACCCTGTTTGAGGTATCAATCGATTCGTTATTATGGTCCGGGTAACAAAAGCTTCATTTTATATGAAAAAAATCAATATGACGGATGTTACATCCAAAAAAGTAAGGGTGTCTGAATTTTTTTTCTTTGCTATCGTATCGAGTTGAATTCTGAGTTCATAAATATAAGTATTGTACCATATTTAATATAAAATATACCTGATCTCGGTATTTTTTCAGTCTTTCCATAGACTTATGTGATTTGACCATCACTTGTTTCGAGTACGGAACATTAATTTCTCATAATATTATTTTTTATTCAGTTAGTGACCTATCAATCAATAGTTATGTAATATCAATACACCCTTTCAAAATTTCATAAACATAATTATAAAATTCTGTCGGAGTTCAGTTGAGATTGGAATCAGTAGACGTCGAAGAAAAAATTATTATTTTCTTGCCGATGTTTCGAATTTAATTAAATTTATCCTCAAGGCTCTGTAACAAATCGTTTCTCATATAATAAAATATCAAAGATATAAAAAATTGTAAAACTAATATTATAAGAAATTTGAAACCAGAACAGCTTCCATTTCGGACGCAGAATACCATAAAAACAATTCAGAATTGATAAAACAATACCTTCCAATATCATAAGTCAATGGAATTATTCAAGAAAACAAACCATCCCTCGCAACAAATAATTCAACAACAATAATGAAATATAACAAAATACCCTATGTCAATAAGCTCTCAGAAAAAAATGCAATAGTTTCGAATGACGAACAAATCAAAATTGCTTCAACAAATGATAACATTATCGGAAAACTAATTTTTTGGCGACAAAAAGAAAAAACTCCTTTAGAGTTGCAATCCAATGTTATAATAAAATTATTTGTGATAACTGTTATGAATGCTATGTGGGACAATCTGGTAGGTACCTGACACGAATGTCTGAACATGAGAGAGACTTGAAAAAACTTCAGTCCTACCGCCCTAGTTGAACACGCCAGAGAAAAAACCATAACTTTGATTTCACAACTCCAGTTATTCTTGATGTTCAACCATATCTTTCCAAAAGACTTTCGAGTGAAACTATCCAAATTATGAAACATGACAGCGTTAACACTAGAAGAGAAATTGATGGATTGAATACTGCCTTTTTCAATTTGATTAATCAAATTCCGAAATAAATTATCATTACCATCATTATTATTGCCTTCAACAACTGTTTTCTCATCAAATAAACCTCTTCCTAATCTTAGATTATTACCTCAGTGTTCATTCGTCTCGTTACAATATGAACTAATATGTACTATTGTGTCTATGGATTTTCGTTTGTGTATCTATTACGTCTGTCCAGGGTTTATATTTTTAAGGATTTCAACCCGGAAAGAACTACTTTTGGTGAGTACCTTCCAAATATATTACAAAGTCCATAATTACAATAGTACACCATGGCAAATAACAGCTGTTTTTTATATTTTTCATACTTTCTTTTATGAGAAACTATTGTTACAGAGCCTTGAGGGTGAATTTAATTGAATTCGAAATGTTGGTGAAAAAATAATCGTTTTTTCTTCAACGTATACTGATCCCAATCCCAACTAAACTCCGACAAAAATTACTATTTCATCACATAATTAATGAATTATCAACAAAACAATCATTATTCTCCATTTGTACATTTTAATTATTTCTCGGTAGGTATTTTTATTCATAATTACCCAATTACAGTAAAGCCAAAAGGATTATGATTTTGGCAGACTATGTATGTATGTTTGTATTGATTGTTATCAATATTTCAAAATGTTATCAGTTAGGTGCACTTAAGTAGTAAAGATTTATAATTGAAAAAATTATGATCACTCTCGTTTTGGACGTCCATAGTCTTGATGGATTTAGAAGGTTTTCACGACGTTTCGAATGCTTATATCTGCAATCGTCTTCAGGTGAATACGACGATTGCGATACGATACGACGATTGCAGATACAAGCATTCGAAACGTCGTGAAAACCTTTTAAATCCATTAAGACGATAGACGTCCGAAACGAGAGTAATCAAGTTACCACATCGTCTACAACTTTCAAACAAACGTTAAAAAAGTTATATATAATTGAAGGAAGAAAGTTCCAAACCTTTCACCCGACTAAGGATAAATAAAATGAAGTGAAAAGTTAGAAACCTATCATCGTATTATCGAGTAAGACAAGTCTTTTGATATGTTAGATATTTGTGTTTTTCAGTTCTATCGAAGTATTCTGACAGTTTCAAATGCCGTGGTCGTGCGTGGTCAACTACAGAAAGCAAACGTTATTTGAATAAAAAATTAAAACAATTGACTTATAACATTATTAATGTGAAACTGACTTCAATAGAACTGAATAAACAGGATCATCTAACATATCAAAGACTTTTCTTACTCAATAAGACGATAATAGCAATCAGCACCTAACTTGATTCTGACTCTTTAGTTTATTTTATTTATCCCCAATTTGGTGGCAGATTTGAAACTATTCTCCTTCAAATATGGTTATTTTTTTGTTCGTAGCCAGATTGAAGTTTTTAAACTTTTTTTTTTATTCGAGACTTTGTGTTGGTCGAGCGGGAAAGTGGTCTTTCAAGTTGCTGCTGTAGTGAAATTCAACTCAAGAATCAAGTCGGTATATTGGATTCAAACATAAACAGTACAGGTTAGATGTTCAATAGACAAATACTGGTACTGGACTCACTTGAGTTCATCTAGGAAGTTTTTTTAAATTGATGATAGCTCGTGACAAATGTCGTATGATGGACGTGCCAAAAAGCACATTATGATTAACGACCATTGTATAGAAACCATGCGATGAACCTAAATCGCCTCGTATGAAAAGTGTAGTTATCATCTTCCTATAAATGAAACAATGAAATACATACTCAGTTTATGATATGCAACTGTACAATAGGAATAAAGAAACGATTATGTCTATACGAACAGAAATAATAAAATATATGAAAATAAATTAAAGGAAAATATTGAGTGAAGGAAATCTCTATACAAACCTACCTAATTTCAGCAAACCTGAAATTTTCAGTTTGAATATTATGATATGTAATTGAGAACGTATGCGTACTTGCTAGCCTGAAAGCGGGACCCTTTTACAGGTAGAAGGTACAAAAGGTACATAAAACCTTACCTACGTTAAAGTATGCTAATATTCTGACACTCAATATATTGAGATAGCCGAGCAGTCTAAGGCGCCAGATATAAGAGATTCAAGCTCTGGATCTCGGAAGAAATGGTGGGTCCAAAATCTCACCACCTAAAGGGTTTTTTTTATTTGTCTCTTCGAAATTATTTCTTTTGATTTTTTTCAGTTGATTATTCGTCCCAAAACAAGTCATTTCTCAATTTCAAAGGATTTGTTTTGAAAAAAGCCGACTGTGGTGGGATTTGAACCCACGCCCCGTTTAGAGATCCAGAGCTTAAATCTGTTAAAACTAGCGCCTTATACTATCACGCTATATTAAGTGTCAAAATATTACCATACTTTAACGTAGGTGAGTAATGTTCTTATGTACCTTTTTATACTCGCTACCTGTAAAAGGGCCCGTTTTTAAGCTAGCAAGTATACATTCTCAACTACATTTCACGCTATTCATACTCAAAATTTCAGCTTTTCCAAAATGACGTAGGTTTGCTGGCTCTATTACAATACCTCATGACTTGGATAATCTACTATAAATAACTGCTCTAGAATTTCAGCAATTTCGTGCATGTTTTTTCTGTATCTTCATTTTGTGAAAGTTACTTTTATTGAATTTTTCATTTCGCCACTACGCACAGACAGAGGGAAAAATGATTTTCTATTGCATATTATTTCTTCTTCGATTTTAAACTGAGATATTTTGTATACCTAAAGCAGGGTTACCCATATATTGTGAATGAAAACAAATCAGTCATTCCCCAAATTCAACCGCATCGGACTCCAATTTGAGCTTTACTGTAGAGCATCCTTCCGAAAGGAGATTCAATATCCTCTAAAGCGTTCCATCTCCACCCTCCACCCATAACGTCCGTCCGAAGTGGTCGTATTTCCAGGACATTGTACTCCTGCCCCTCAGAAAAGGTCGAGCCGCTCCACTTTTTGAAAAGCGCAATTTATTTTCATAATCCCAGCAGGCCAGCCGTTAAAATGGAGAAGGCAATAAGATATATCAGAGTGACTGTGGTGCGAGCTTGCAACTCTGCAGATTCTAATTAGGAAATTTAGTGTTGTGGAAAATTCATGGGGACGTGTCTTATTCCGTTGAGTAAAATTTCATGTAAGACGACCAGGAGTTTCAATTTTTGGCGAGTTGAGCGAACTTTCTTGAATGTGAATGTAACTCAGATCATTGAGGAAGGACCAGAAGATTGACGCAAAAATTAATGAAGAATACTCAAAAGGGAAATTCCGTTTAGGAAACATCAAAATATATTCATGTCAATGAATGAACCGCCACTTTTCCTAAGCATTTTTCCAAATATATCTGCTTATGTAGAGCGGAATATGAGAAACAAAAATCCAAATAATCAGAAAGTAATTAGAAGAAAATAAATTTGAATAACATACTGATTGATAGCACTTCATATTACTTCAAAAACAATCCAAAACAAAAAAAATATGTTTTGATAAATCTAGTGTATTTTTGTTTCTAATAGCCGATCTGATTGAAACTTTCAAGAATTATGCTTCGTATGATGATAAATTTGAAGGCTTGGTTAAAACGAAATATATTTGACTTTGCATTCAAAATTTCACGACCCTGTACAATTGTGCCGTGGAGTACAATTCATTTTCCTCGTGATTATGACACAGATATTTTCATTTCGATTTAATTCACCGCTTTTGTTCATCATTTGAATAATTTTTTCATTGTGATGGAAAAATATTCCGGTATTGGAGAATGAAGGAAAAACCAATAATTGGGAAAAAATAATTAACAATTGTTCATAGTTTCCTTTTGCTTTGTTTGAATGAGTTATAGTTCAAAATTTCAATAACCTTTCGATAGAATAGTATTTGATTTTCGATATGCTCGAGTTTTCCATGAAATAATAGAAGTAAGGGTTCAATAACAGAATATATTAGAATGTTCAGGAAAGCGTTTGCATCTGGAGGAATTATTTGAGCAGTTTCTATCGAAAACAACATCAAGTTACTTAACGTTTTCAAAAGCACTATTTGACAGGCCATCAAAATATATGACATCGACGGTGATCGGACGGAAGGTGATCCAATATATAAACAAATACTTCCTTCTAATGAGGAAAAAAGTATGTGTAGTAGCCTATTGAACGCTCCTATAGAACTGAAGGAGCAGGTTTGAGAAATTCAATTCAAGGAATACAATGTGCAGAAAAATATGTAATTTAAATTAATGTGAGTTTTCCCATCATCAATAGACGTCTCATCACTGATCTATGGAAGAAAACAATGAGTATTTATTTATTTATTTAATGGACATGAAAGATACAGACAGACAAAAGTCCACTGAAGTACCTATCACATTTAATTCCACTTATACTTAAACTTATATACTAATACTAATTTCAGTCAGCAATTGAGACAAAGCAACAAAGATAACGTTGTTTTTTATTAGTTGTTTGCATTTACTAATTCAAGCAGAAATTCCTTGCTACATGGGTCGTTTCAAAGTGGTCTTTAATTTTTGGGTGGTTTGTAGAGAAAATATCGATTTGATCAGTGTACCTCTCAGTATTTCGAACAATTCTACATAGGGGAGAGTTTTGAGACGAATTAGTTCTCCGAAATGGTATGCGGAACAAGTGGTTAGTTCTTAGTCGCCGAATGGGAACGTTGATTTGAATTTAATTCAGTATATCAGCATTATCTACGGAATTTGATATAATTTTGTGTGAAAATAAAATATCAGAGACCACTCTTCTACTTGATGGTGATATAATATTGAAATGTTTTCTCGCATTTCCAAAGTCGCCGTTGTAATTGAAATTTTGTTTAAAACAAATATATTTGACAAATTTGTTCTGAATGTTTTCCAGGTTGTTCATATACGTTTTGTATGTATAATAGAAGCGAAATTTAGCTTAGTGTACACAAATGCATTATAAACACAAATTGAAGACTAGATGTTTTCGAAATGTTTACATGTTCTCATTACATAGCCTAACATTTTCGAGGCGGAGTTTGCGATTGATTCGACATGTAGATAAAAAATCAGTTTGGGATCGAATATAATTCCTAGGTCCCTAATCTTACTTACCCTGGTTATTTGATCATTCCCTATAGAATAATCGAAGTGTACCAAATTGATATTCCTTGTGAATGTGATGCAATGGCGTTTTTGAAGATTCAAATATAAGTTAGACGAGTTACAATATTCAGTGAGGCTATTAAGGTCGTCTTCGATCTTGTGATAATCGTTTAAATTTCGTACGGTGAGGTAAGTTTCATATCATCTGCATATAACAAGAAATTGGCATATTTAAAACACGACTTTATGTTATTTATATAAATGATAAAAGATAAAGGTCCTCGGTGTGATCCTTGAGGGACACCTGAAATATACTCTTTCGAAGGAAATCTTTGAACTGTTACAGATTGGGACCTATTCTTTATATGAGATTCCACCCATCTCAACAGTGAGCCTCGTACCCCAACCTCAGCAAGCCGCTTGAGAAGAGAGAATATACCTCCGATTAAACAGTAAATATGTTGTGTACATTGTTATCGATATTTCATTCATTACAATCCAAACCATACATTCAGATATATTCCTCAAAAAATGTGTTGCCGGAATTTCATTTATACATATGAATAATTCACGATTCAACTGAAAATAGAACTTATTTCGTTAGTGTCTGATATTTTCTTGAAGAAAAACGAGAGTAATTTTTGTATTTCGACGAAGGAAACCATCATGAAGCACACCTCGGCTTGTCCGCTTGACGGAAGTCCACACTGCCGTGCTAAGGAAGAAGGTCATAACTGACAATTTGATCATTTTGAGATGATCGTATTTCAAGACTTATTCCAATGCCATCCACATTTCTAGTAGAAAATTGATTATTCTCGGGATGGGATTATATATTATCAGATCCTATTTCATCATCGGTATTAAGTTGTGAAATTGAAAAACAATAAAACAAATGTAAATACGATTTTTTTTGATAATAAAATAATCGGAAAGTAGAATCAAAAATGTCGAAAGTAAACACAAATATATAGGGGATAAAATAGAACATAAATATTACTGCATATTATATGCATATACAGTCCAACTCTGCTATAACGAACACTCGTTTATTACACTATGCATTACGGTTTGCGTATAACGAACTCGACTATTGCGAAAAATCGGACATAATGGTCAACAAATTGAGTCCGTGAAAAACATAAACAAGGTCATAACGAACTACCGAGGAAAGACTGTTCAATCAAGCGGCGATAATTTGAGAAATTTAACGACCGCGGTCGACCGGTGGGATTCTCCTATTTCTCTGTTAGATACATGGCGTAGAGCTAGTACGTGTTCATCGGCATTGTACCAACATGCCCAACCCAAAAGCATGCAGGAAGACTATCAATAATAATAATTATAATCGGTTTTATTGATATAAAATGGTGAACAAAAAGGAACAATTGATCAAAACTTGACTATTAAAAGGCAGAGTTAGCTGGTTCGAGCTCAGTAATGAGTCGAACAAGTACTTTCTTCCACTCAACATTGTCGGTTAAGCTGGAAATAATTTGAAAATTAGACAGTGGGTACGCAAATGCACAAATTTGTCGAGATTATGGTCTCAAAAAATCAACAGTGTCGTCAATTTACGCAAAAAAAAACTTCCAGGGTGCATGTACTACATATTTTCTTCATAACAAACCATTTCTGGTGTTATCAAGCCGTTCGGTTTAGCAGAGGTTGACTGCATGAAAGAACTAAGTAAGAGTATGCAATGTTTTCTTCGTGAATCAGAATGTTTTCAACACGTTCTTAAAAGAAATGTACTTCATATTCCAACCGATAATTGAACTCCTTTCAGGCTGAGAGCGGGCTGCAGAAAACCTGTCCAATCTAGTAACGGAATGAAATGTTTTTAAAAAGTTAGTACTCACAGCAAACATAAGAAAAATCATTTACTGCCTGGCCAAAAGTGGTGCATAAGTTTTTTATGGCCTTTTTTCGGAAAAAACAACCATACCAATATAGCAACAGATTGGTAATAGTTTCAACACTAATTAACTTCCGAGTGGTCCAGCGGTCTGAAGTGCTGGTGCACGAAAGGGGTGAGCGTGCGTTCAAACTCCAGCTCGGGCAGCTTTTTTTTTAGTTTTTCCCCCAAAATTGGAAATCGAATTGTTTGGAGCGCAATTAGTCCCAAAACAAATCATATCCTATGTCTGAGAGCTGGCTGCAGAAAACCTGGCCGATCGAGTAACATAATTGAATGGTTCCACAAGCATTTATTCTATTTCACCGTATTTCACTGCCTGCCAGCATGAAGTTGCATAATAATGTTGATGAATTAAAAAGTTTTTCGCTCGCACAACCTGATCTCTCACTGAGCATATCTTGAATATGAGATGGTCTGAGCGAGTCTATGCTATAGGACGACCCGCGTTTGGTGCAGGACTGTTCAATCGACTGGGGTCAAATATCTCCCTTGGTCCCTACAGTCCTAAAAAATAATATTTAAAAATAACCCCATTCTACCGAGGCCAGTGCCAGTCAAGTTTTGGGGTCACACAGCTGATTTTTTTATTCTAACTTTTTGATGGGTGTCGAATTCGTTTCGACATATCCATTGAGAAAAAAACCCATATATTGGTGACTGTTTCCAATCCTGAAATAAAGCCATTCAACTCTAGAAGTATTCGTATCATATCTTTCGAGTAGATCCAAGATGGTGAGAGCCGACAGTAATTTAACAGATAGGTCGAGAATTTGTGATTTTGCTACCAGATTGGGTAATGTCGAAAATCAAGTGAAAAACTTGGGAATTATAGTCTAATTCAATACAATTGGCTTGGAAATGAATGAAATGAATATGTATATATATATATATATATATATATGCATATATATATATATATCAATTTCTCGGAATGAAGGTCTGATTCAGTCAATTCATATAATTTCTTTCAACGAAGTTTCGACATGGTATTTGTCATCATCAGGTTGAAACACTAAAATTAAAAATATGACATATTTACCTTAACACAATATTAAAATGTATGAACTAAAATAATTCTTTAAAAACATATGGTTCGAAATATATCACATTATTAAACACAATATAAAATATCTGTAATAAATAGGTATTCACTTACAAATATTCATTTGAATTTTGCGTTCGCATCGTACGAACGTTTTTAGGTGTGATTTCAAGTCGAGTTATCGGAATGGTTTGTTTATCTTCATGCATTTTACCTCTTCAGTCACCGGATTGTTTATATTTAGTTCTAGTATATGAGCCGGACTGTATTTTGAGCATAAAGATCAGTTTCATTATTATTACTTTAAACAAAGTTAAAGGTAGTTATATCTGGCTTCAGTTTTGATATAATTTCTATTGTTAATGCTTTTGGAGTCTTTTCAATGTATCATTTCAGGAATGTTTACTTGGATTTTCCTTGGTCGAAGTTTCAACGTTTTAGTGTGAAACTTATGTTGATTGTCAAATATAGATAAAAGTAGCGATAGATATCATGGAAAAATGGCATGGAAAACAAAGTCACACTAACTACCCTAGAAGAGTTTTGAAAGGAATTGAACATGTTTAACCTCAACATACTTTCAATATCTACTACTAAAATCTTCGAAATTGCAATGGATCTCATGCTGCAAGTAGAATCTGTTAGGAGGATGCTGATCAAAGATTCCCTGAATCTGCAACTTTATAATAAATTTGCAGATTCAGGGAATTCTTTTGTGACATCACGAGCATGCCTCCATAACCAGATTTGCTACTGTTGCAGCAATTGGAGATCCCATTGCAATTTCGAAGATTTGTGAGTAGTATTTATTCTCACATTGAAAGTATGTTGAGGTTAAACATAGTTCAATTCCTTTCAAAAACTCTTCTAAGGGTTAGTTAGTGTGACTTTGTATTCCATGCCATTTTCCCTTATGATATCTATCGCTACTTTTGTATCTATATTTGACAATCAACATAAGTTTCACACTAACAACGTTGAAACTTCGACCAAAGGAAGGAATCCAAGAGTAAGAACATTCCTTGAAATGATACATATTAAAAAAGACTCCAAAAGCATTAACAATAGAAATTATATCAAAAACTGAAGCCAGATTTATAACTACCTCTTTTAACTTTGTTTAAAGTAATAATAATGGAAACTGATCTTTACATGCTGCCAAAAAATACAGTCCGGCTCATATACTAGAACTAATATAAACAATCCGGGGACTTATGAAGAGGGTAAAAATGCATGAAAGATAAACAAACCATTCCCGATAACTTCGACTTAGAAATCACACACCTACAATAACGTTCGTACGATGCGAACGCAGAAATTCAAATGAAATAATTTGTAAGTGAATACTCATATTTATTACAGATATTTTTATATTGTGTTGAATAATGTGTTATATTTCGAACCATATGCTTTCAAAGAATTATTTTAGTTCATACATTTTAATATTGTGTTAAGGTAAATATGTCATATTTTTAATTTTAGTGTTTTAACTTGATGATGACAAATACCATGTCGAAACGTCGTCGAAAGAAATCATATGAATTGACTGAATCAGACCTTCATTCTGAGAAATTGAATAATATATATATATATATATATATATATATATATATATATATGCATATATATATATATATACATATTCATTCCATTCATTTCCAAGCCAATTGTATTGAATTAGACTATAATTCCCAAGTTTTTCACTTGATTTTCGACAGAAAGATCTACATTACCCAATCTGGTAGCAAAATCACAAATTCTCGACCTATCTGTTAAATTACTGTCGGCTCTCACCATCTTGGATCTACTCGAAAGATATGATACGAATACTTCTAGAGTTGTTAGTTGAACTATTATAATATGGTGAGAAGTTAGTGATTTTTAGTATCAAATGCCTAGTTGTAATCAATCAAGATTGAAGCTGAAATTTCATAATTATCCCAAGCTCTGTTGAGTACATTCAACAGGGACTTGAAAACAAGAAGATTTCACCATCGGATAATGTTGGAAGTCTGGGCCGCAGTGGATGGGAAGACACGGAAAACGTAGCTATCGCCTCTGATGCATACAGCTTTGAATGGCTTTATTTCAGGATTGGAAACAGTCACCAATATATGGGTTTTTTTCTCAATGGATATGTCGAAGCGAATTCGACACCTATCAAAAAGTTAGAATAAAAAAATCAGCTGTGTGACCCCAAAACTTGACTGGCACTGGCCTCGGTAGAATGGGGTTATTTTTAAATATTATTTTTTAGGACTGTACGAAGTCAATTTGATCGGTTAACCGAATCAATTAACCGATCAATTTACCAAGGGAGATATTTGACCCCAGTCGATTGAACAGTCCTGCACCAAACGCGGGTCGTCCTATAGCATAGACTCGCTCAGACCATCTCATATTCAAGATATGCTCAGTGAGAGATCAGGTTGTGCGAGCGAAAAACTTTTTAATTCATCAACATTATTATGCAACTTCATGCTGGCAGGCAGAGTGAATCCTGAAATTTGTACAGTTTTATATAGAGCTTCACTCCGTGATTTGAAAAAGAAAGATGGTGGAATTCGAGCCATAGCAGTTGGAATGTTTTATCGTCGACCGGTGACAAAATTGGCGTGTTTTAGTATAAAAAAGCTAGGAGAAGTTTTCTGTCCAACTCAGTTTGGTTTTGGAACTCCTGGAGGGTGCGAAGCTGTTGCCCCTGCTGCACGACAGTATATCAATCAACACCCAAACCCGGAATCAAGAGTGTTTTCCAAGCTAGATTTGAAAAATGCATTCAACATGGTTGACAGAAATTTCTTGTTGAAGAAGGTGAAGGATTCAATACCAAATATCTTTCCATTCTCATTTCGATGTTATAATTTCTCCTATCTTTTAAATTTTGGTGGAGAAATTATCATCTCAGAGAGAGGACTCCAATCAGGAGACCCATTAGGTCCAGCTCTTTTCTGTCTTGCAATCGATAATTTGACCAAGTCGATCAAGAGCGAGTTCAACGGTAGGTATCTCGATTTCGGAGGATTTGAAACACATAATTTCCAATTTGAGCGAAATTGGTATCGAACTGAATACCAATAAATGTGAAATCTTTTGGTTCGATGTTCCAAATCAAAAAGATTTCGATGAGTTCGTCTATTTCATTCCCGGTTTGAAATTATTAATAGAATCTGATTTTGTTCTTCTTGGTGCACCTGTTACTCTTGATGCTCTTTCTACATGTATCAAAGATAAAACTGACTCTCTCTCACTAATATCTTCACGGCTCAAGTAAATTCCAGCTCATGCTGCTTTTTTTCTACTAAAAAACTGTTTGGCATTACCCAAACTTATGTATACACTCAGATGTTCTCACACATGGCATGGTAATTTAGAGTTAGAGAAATTTGATGAATTGATCAAAAGTACTTTCGAATCGATAACAAATAATCAATTCCGTAACGAGAATTGGCTTCAAGCAACTCTTCCTGGGTGAAATAGAGGGATTGGGTATTCGTTCGGCATCATCACTCACCTTACCTGCATTTTTATCTTCCTTGAATAGTGTTTCTCATTTGGTGAACTCGATACTCCCATCAGATATTTTTGGATGAATAGATTCTTTCTATGAAGAAGGCGAGAGATTGTGGATTTCTAAAGTCAATCTCTCTCTGCAAAGTACGGATAAGAAAATGCAAAGTGCATGGGATCGTCCGCTTTTGAAATTGAATTTGAATAATCTGTTTGAAACAGCTGTATCTACATCTCAGAAGGCTCGTCTCAATACAGTGTCTTCAAAGGAATCAGGTGCATGGCTCGATGCATTACCAGTTTCTTCTTGACGATGAAACATTCAGAATTTCTGTTGGACTTTGGCTGGGTTCTTCAATTTGTGTCCGTCATGAATGCAAATGTGCTGCTGAAGTAGATGAATCTGGGGTTCATGGTTTGAGTTGTAAATTTGTGCTGGTCGTAGATCCCGCCATGATGCTGTTAATGACTTGATAAAGAGAACTTTAATAACTGCGAAAATTCCAGCTATCTTAGAGCCATCAGGTAACAGTCGTGATGATGGAAAACGACCGGATGGAATGTCATTGATTCTTCGGAAATTTGGTAAACCAGTGGTATGGGATTTTACTTGTATGGGCACCATGGCCACATCACACTTGAACTCAACCGTTATTCGCAAGGGAGAGAAAGTTAAGATAAAAAAATATCAAAACCTCAGAAATCTCTACACCTTCTACCCTGTAGCTATTGAAACCTACAGAGTATTCGGCCTCCAAGCAACGGAATTTATTGAAGAGATTGGTAGAAAGATTTCTGTTTTCGATCCTGGAATAATCGCATAAAAGACGAAATAGGTATTAAGGATAGTTATATCGGCAAAACTTCGAAAAATTATTTATCGTCTACTTCACAGAAAATTACACGATCTGCCATATTTCAATCCAATTCGTTATCGAGCAGCTTCAACTCCCACCGATCCAGTGAGAATCACCGTATCAGAGACTGCAGCTCCAATTGCACCATCAGGCAACTAGTGCACGGAAACATACGAAGTCTTGATCTAAATGGGCTGAAAAATATAGGAAATACTTGTTTCATGAACAGCGGCATACAATGTTCATCGAACACCAGATGGTTGCTGGAGTATTTGACAAAAGACGATTATATGAGAGATATTAACACGAGTATCTCAAGCATGAAGGGTGCTTTAATAAAATCATTTGCAAAAGTTATGAAAGGACTGTGGTCTAAAGATTTGTCTGATAGAAATTTGAACACCGATTCTTCGAAAATTCTTATAGAAAGATTTTCTCCACGTTTTATGGGTTACGCCCAACAGGATGCACAGGAGATTCTAATATACCTCCTAGAAGGCCTCCATGAAGTCGTGGAAATGTTTACACTAGAGCCCCAACTGGTATTGACAGAAATTGACGTTTCGACATGGTATTTGTCATCATCAGGTTAAAACACTAAAATTAAAAATATGACATATTTACCTTAACACAATATTGAAATGTATGAACTAAAATAATTCTTTAAAAACATATGGTTCGAAATATAACACATTATTCAACACAATATAAAAATATCTGTAATAAATATGAGTATTCACTTACAAATTATTTCATTTGAATTTCTGCGTTCGCATCGTACGAACGTTATTGTAGGTGTGTGATTTCTAAGTCGAAGTTATCGGGAATGGTTTGTTTATCTTTCATGCATTTTTACCCTCTTCATAAGTCCACCGGATTGTTTATATTGAGTTCTAGTATATGAGCCGGACTGTATTTTTTGGCAGCATGTAAAGATCAGTTTCCATTATTATTACTTTAAACAAAGTTAAAAAAGGTAGTTATAAATCTGGCTTCAGTTTTTGATATAATTTCTATTGTTAATGCTTTTGGAGTCTTTTTTAATATGTATCATTTCAAGGAATGTTCTTACTCTTGGATTCCTTCCTTTGGTCGAAGTTTCAACGTTGTTAGTGTGAAACTTATGTTGATTGTCAAATATAGATACAAAAGTAGCGATAGATATCATAAGGGAAAAATGGCATGGAATACAAAGTCACACTAACTAACCCTTAGAAGAGTTTTTGAAAGGAATTGAACTATGTTTAACCTCAACATACTTTCAATATGAGAATAAATACTACTCACAAATCTTCGAAATTGCAATGGGATCTCCAATTGCTGCAACAGTAGCAAATCTGGTTATGGAGGCATGCTCGTGATGTCACAAAAGAATTCCCTGAATCTGCAACTTTATAATAAATTACCTTCAAAGATAAAGTGTCTCAACCTATATGAGTTTAAAAACAGAATCAAAGTTTTCTAACTGATGAAATGTTTCTATTCGATCAAGGAGTATCTTGATCTGAGCATTACTGAACTCGAACTCTTGTGATAGACTCTCCCCTAGTCTATCCTTATAGCTTGTATTTTACTTTATTCTTAGGGTACATGTTTTACTTCATATATGTCTATATACACTTATATGTTATACATTGTACTATTTTGACGACCCACTAATTCTATGTTTCATTAGTTTGGAAATAAATATATATCCATCTATCTTTCTATTTATGTTGAAGGAAATATCATCAATTCACTAACTTTCAAACAAATATTCTTTAAACGATATGTAGACGATTGTTCAACCTGTATTTCTCCCGACAAAGTTGATGAAATTATAGAATTTTTTTATAAATATCATCTTAGATTGAAATTTATTATAGAAGAAGAAAAAAAAAAAATAAACTTTCTCGACACAACAATAATACACGACAATACTGGGAAAATTTTCACAAACTGGTTTATAAACCAAACATAAATTTCAAATTTTATCAAACGCACCCCTAAGTCACCAAAATAATGTTATTTGAAATTTAACTGATAGAGCTATAAAACTTGCTCATCCAAAATTCAGGAAAAGTAATATAGACATAATCAAGAATATTTTGAAAGAAAATAATTACCCCAGCCACTTTGCAGAAAAAACAATAAAAAACGAATACATGCGATCTACAATACAAATGATAATGAAGAAAAGAAAACAACAACATACATACCTTCGAATGAAATCAATAAAACAATGGAAAAATACAACATAACTATTTCACACCGACTGAAAAATACGAACAAAACTATTTATTCAAAATTAAAACCAGAAATACCAAAAAACAAACATCCAGTATATAGAATACCGTGTAAAGTCTGTCAAAGTACCCATATAGGTCGAATAAAACAATATTTGCAGAAACGAGTACAAGCCCATAAGTAGTCAAAAACCGACATTACAGCCTAATCCAAACACAAAAAAGAAAATCAACATAATTTTGACACTAACAACGTTGAAATTTTGACCAAAGAGAGGAATCCAAGAGTAAGTAAGTACATATTAAAAAAGACCCCAATAGCATTAACAATAGAAATGATATCAAAAACTCAAGCCAGATTTATAACAACCTTTTTTAACTTTGTTTATAGTAATAATAATGGAAACTGATCTTTACATGCTGCCAAAAAAATACGGTCCGGCTCATATACTAGAACTCAATATAAACAATCCGGTGGACTTATGAAGAGGGTAAAAATGCATGAAAGATAAACAAACCATTCCCGATAACTTCGACTTCGAAATCACACACCTACAATAACGTTCGTACGATGCGAACGCAGAAATTCAAATGAAATAATTTGTAAGTGAATACTCATATATATTACAGATATTTTCATATTGTGTCAAATAAATATATTTCGAACCATATGTTTTTAAAGAATTATTTCAGTGCATACACTTTAATATTGTGTTAAGTTGAATATGTCACCTGATGATGACAAATACCATTTCGAAACGTCTTTAAAATAAATTATATGAATTGACTGAATCAGACCTTCATTCCGAGAAATTGAAGAAAATATATATGTGGTCAAGAAACTAAAGAAAAAATATATATATAGTGTGATCTGTACACGAAGAGTGAATTTTCATTGCAGCTGTCTGAGATAGATATTCAATTTCAAAGTGAAGAAAACAATACTAACGTCGTTATAACCAAACTGGTAGATGAAGTCAGAACCAGTACATGAAATCAACACGTCATTGGGGCACGTATCCGAACACAATGATAAAAAAATCAGTTGTAAGAACACAAAGACACATTATTGTAATTATTTTCAAGATATTATCGACCATCATTTTGACCCAGTGATTCAGAATAATACGTTAATACTGTTAACGTTGACATGTAGTGTTACCGAGATTCCCGCACGCGCCTGTTGTTGTGCATTCGCACGGAACAGTTCGGTGTTCAAACCAGCAAAAGACAAGATTGTTCAAATTAATTCGCCTGATCATCTTAATGGTTGCTGAGTAATATATTCATTAACCAGCCAATCAGAAAACAGTGGTCGGATCTGTTCGTAGACAGTTTTGTAATTAGTCGCGTCCCTCACTAGTAAGGTAGGCAACTACATATCTACAAAGCTAGTTTTTAGTTTAATAATTGTTGATACCATTTGATTTATGAAAGTTAGAGTCTGCCAAGCTTTGAACATTAATGAAAATTTAAATGAAATGTAAATAACCATTATGTAAAAGTCTTATACCTACAAGACTGGAACTTTTTACAGCGATGAAGAATACCTAAAAGTACAGGAAAATCATTGTCTACCACGTCAAAAGAGTTGCCATCGAAGGTCTACCACCCACATAAGGTGTTGAAAATACAAACTTGTTTGACTCATTTCTACAAGGCTGAAATGTTTCTTCTCCATTAGTTTATTTGATAAAACGATCAAAAAATTCAGTCCACCGAAAATCTGATGTTAAAACCTTGGTGGACTCAACGGAATGCACGATCTCCCGACCGCAGCTGCTGCGCCGATCTGTTACAGGCCGCTGTGAATTATTGCATTTACTGGCATCAATTGAAAATCTACGAAGCTACTTTTTTTACAAGCAGTGCATTGAACTCATTGTTGGGACTACAAAAAAATAATATTAATACGATGCTGCACATGCCATCCTCGCTATCCGTTCTCAACTGAATAACTATTGCACTGGACAATACATTTTTTCCTAGGCTCGTGTACCAACCTCCAGCCACCGGTAGTCGACGATTCGGTCAAATTATACCGTGAAACCGATCAGGTTTGAGATTGCCTAAACCCCACTCCTGTGCTCCAAGCACAATCCTCCAAGCCAAGCTCGTCAAGTCTCGCGCCGTGATACGCCGGCTTTAGCCACCTTGTACTAAAAGTAGACAACGCTTATTCAACATTAAATTAAATGAACTGCTTGTAGAAAAAAATAGCATAGTAGATTTTTAATTGATGCCGGTAAATGCAATAATTCAGAGCGTCCTGTAACGGATCGGCGCAGCGACTGCGGTCGAGAGACCGTGCATTCCGTCAAGTCTACCAAGGCTTTATAGTTTTCCCAATATCAATTGCAGAAGCATAAAAAAGTCTTGCGGCGAAATCCTGTGAGCAGCAGTGGCGGAGATAACTAATTTTATTTAGATATTTTAATATCCTAGAACGTATTTCGATCGGCACACACCAAGACCACAGACGCTACTGGTTTTTAATCTTCCAGAGCTATTGAAACACAAATATAACGCGTGATTTATGACCTCCCATCGTATAGACACACCTGCCAGCATTGATGTCCGACTTGATTGGCCCAGACGAATCGGTTGTAGAACAGACAGCAGTCACTCAAGTCCACGTTGACCAGCGGCCTCTTTGTGCCGACGGAGACTGTATACAAGTGGTACAGATTATTTTTCATTCCGTTTCTCCGCATATACGCTCGTGTTGGCGAAGTGAGTTTTTATTTGCTCCCTATAGAAACAGCTTCTGCAATTGACATAGGATGGACTATAACAACATCAGATTTCCAGTGGACTAAATTTTCTGGTAATTTTATTGAATAAACTAATGGAGAAAAAAAATTCAGCCTTGTAGAAATGAGTCAATTAAGTTAGTATTTTTAACACCTTATGTGGGTGGTAGACCTTTGATATCAACACACAAAAAAAAAAGAATCAGCTTTGTAGAAACAATTATAGCCGACTGTCGCCGCCTCCCTTTCTATACAGAGTTGTTGCATTACAAAATCGATGATTTCCACATCAAGAGAGGAGAAAATTCAGAAGATCGCAAAATATATTCAGATAGTATTTGTCACAGTGATATTAATTTGCAGAAGATGAAATAGATGAGTCTTTTCTAAACCAACCTTTGAAACAAAAAATCGGAAACGACTTATTCATGATCATTGATTAGGTTTTTTCTTCTGATTTTTCATCTCACTAAAGAAATTTATCATTGATGAAGATAGTCAGAAAACTATTGATGCAATCTATTTTCCAACGGATTCACATTGTACGATGATTTTTTCTATGACATGGAGAATCTGATAGATGAGTTCTCTAGTTATACTCAAACATGATTTTTGTCCAAATATTATCAATCAATAACTCCAAATCACAAATTAATTCTACTTTCATAAATCTTGCCGGGATATAACTTTATCTCGATTTCATTGGGAGCATCCGATCGATGATTCACAGTTTCTCGACTAGAAAAGCAGACCCACCCTTTTGCGAACAGGAAATCCATTAAGCTGCTAGGGCATCTGGAGCTCAAGTCTAATAAAAAACCCAAACGAGCAAGATATAATGTAGAATAAATCGTAGACTAACCTGTCTCTAGGATGTGTTGGTTTGTTTTCCTGATTCATATTTCGATTATTATCATTTTACATCGATAATATTTCAATTTAAGATAGTATATATTTTTACAGGGCGTTCTTAAAAACGAGACATCTTCTATAACAGAATATTGAACTCTTCAAAATATATCATTTCACCAAGAATGACGTATATGGAAGTCGCAAAATAACGAAATTGCAAAACCGAAAAACTACATGAATTCAGCTTGACTACTGACACTGACATCAGCGTGGTAGTTCTTAAACTGATAGTGTTGGAAGTTCTTTCGCACCGATTCATAATTCGATTGCCGTGTCGACTTCCGTCCGCTGGTTCATTTGAAGAGAAGTAATAAAAACTGAAAGGAAGTAACAGAAAACTGAGAAAAGTTAGGAAAACTTGAGTGTAAAAGTAAGGGACAGTCTTGACAAGAGAAATGACAAGTGTTGAAGATAAAATGAAAGAGTTAGAAGACAAGCTGAAAATTTATGAGAAGAGCCAGATTTGTGTTCAAAATACGAACTTCAATATTCCTCTACCAAAGGCAATTTCATTATTGGAAGGAGATGTGTCAGAAAATTTCAAACTATTCAGACGTTCCTGGGAGAACTACATTATAGCAATTGGATTGGAAAAAGATCAGAAAAAAATTTTTTTTACTGCACTTGGTGAAGAGATATTCAAAAGATATAATAATTTCACCATATCGGATGCAGAAAAGACTCAATGTTCCACACTACTTGAAGCAATAGGAAAAAATCTATCTCCAGAAATCGATAAGAGGTATGATCGAGCAATATTCAATATGGCCAAGCAGAATGACGATGAAAGATATTGAGACTATTTTAATCGATTGAAGTCGTTGATAAAGAATTGTCAATATGGTACCTTAGAAGAAGATTTATTGCTAGACAAAATTATATATTCTATCAAAGATTAAGAGAAAATATTTGGCTTGATAAAAAAATCACTTTGAGTCAAGCTATCGATGAATGTAAAGCAAAAGAGCTTTCCAAGAAGCAATTGAATACTTCGAAGAATGAAAAAGATGCCTGAGTCAAGGAAATCGCTCGAAGCTCGACAGATAAAGTTCAATACAAAGAGAGGTCATGCAGCAGCAGAAACTACGCAAGTGGAAAATGTGAAATGAAATATAAAGAAAAAAAGCTAGAAGAATGCAACTACTCTGGATATGAGCATAAAGAGCACATGAATTGTCCAAAAAAAGGGGCAACGTGGAAATTCTGTCATTGGTTTTTTAAGAATATTCATAATGGGCTTATGATCTGTCTGTATAACAACATCATTTTTTCCAGAAATATACTGATACATTTTTTGGCAGGCATAAACAATTGCAAGCATTTTTTTTTCAAGCTGGCAATATCTTGTTTGAGAAGTTGTGAGCATTTTTTATGCATATGCTACAGGTACATTTTCTTGCATAAAGGTGCATCCTATAGCGAAAGATGACGAATCTGTTTGAATGGTTGCTGTTTTTTTTTCATCAAAATATCTCAGAATGGTTTTCTTCTGGATCAGTTCCTTGATATTACTGAATGATTTTCCATGTTTTCTTTCCCAAACAGAATTTTAATCAATGTGGGTGAGTTTCTGTAGAGGTTCTGCTACATGAGCTGAATTTGGAATATATTTGCTCAAGTATGTTACCATTCCCATGAATCTCATGACATCAACCTTCGTTTTTGGATTGCCATGTTTTCAATTGCATCAACCTTTCTTATATCAGGTTTCACTCCCTCATTTGTTAAATTATGACCAAAAAATGTGACTTCTTTCTGGCATAATTTCAGTTTTTCTATATTCAGTCTGACATTTTTTCTCTGTAAGCATTCGAGTAAACTCTTGAGATTCTTGTTATGATCAATCAAAACTTCTTCATCTGTCTGGCCATTTCCATAAACAATCAAGTCATCTGCTATTGAAATCACCCCCTTCAATCCATGAACGATCTGGTGTAGTTGCATCTGGAAAATTTCCATAGCTGGAGCTAATCCAAATGGTAACCAACGATATCTACCTTGAGGAGTCCAAAAAGTTGTCATTTTACTCGACTTTTCATCCAGCTCAATATGCCAGAAGCCATTTTCGACATCTAGTGTGGTAAATTCCCCGGCATTTGCTGGTTCTGGCATCATCTCTTCCAATGTAGGAATTTGATATTTATTACTCATCAAGGCTTGATTGACTTTCAACGGATCTATGCATAGACGTAATTTTTTGTTGCTTTTTTTCACTAAAACAATGTTGCTTGTCCAATCAGCGTGCCCTTCTTTTTTTACAATAATCTCATTTTCCTAGAGTTCTTTTACCATGTTTTTTAATTCTTCTTTCATTGCTACAGGTACTCGCCTTGGCTGCTGTAGCGTTGGTGTCATTTTTCCATCTATTTCTAAGGAAATCTGCCCTTCAAACTTTCCTATTCCTTCGAAAATATTCTTGAATTCGCTTATAATAGCCTCAGCTTCTATATTTCTCACATCTCTTCTACTTGCATACCTTGATTAATACTAATTTCTCGCATGCATTTGCTGATAACAAAGAATTGTGGTGCTGTTCAACAACATCAATTTGTATTCTGTTCCACCCCGTAAACATTTCAAAATTTTCTGAACCACTGGATGTATGATCTGCCCACCGAAACATTTAAGTTTAGATGTAGATTTTATCAATTTTGGTGTTTTACATCGCATTATTGACCTCTTCTTAACCTATAACATTACACGTCGCCCCTGTATCCAACTGACAGTTCACTTTGCAGGTGTCACCTTTGACAATGAATGTGAGTTCTGCCACAGAATATATACCCACACAGAAGCGAAAGAATGCGTCGGCACTTTGATGTTCTAGGGTCAAAAATTAGAAACCTTGAATCCCACTTCTAGCCACACTGAGAAAAGTGAAAAGAAAAAACTCAGTGCAACTACACTAAAAAACGGGATTCGCTTGTCAATTCCCCCAATTTAATTACATCTGCAACTTCTTCCAGAATGATCACAATGGGAATCATTATAAACTGCATAAGGATTCTAGAGTAAAATATTCTTTCGGATATAAGAACATTGGAATTATTGGAGTCATTGCTTTTCTTATTAGTATGAATATACTATGTTTGAGCATATACGTTTGAGAATATTATTTTTTATTGCTCATTTTTATGAATTATTGTATTCTTCCTCAAGAAAAATAATATGCTGATCCATATTTGTATATATATATATATATATATATATATATATATATATATATAATATATATATATATATATATATATTATGTGAATCTGTGAAAGATGAGATTAATATAAATTTAGGTTAGATTGGGTTAGGTGAATATTGAGTTAGTGCACTCCAACGCCCTGAAACTAGCTATGTGGCGATCTCATACCGTTTCTGAGTTGTAGGCCTTTTTTTGTTTTGGATCCCACATTCTCAAGTACCGTTTTCTCGCCCAAAAATCACTTAAAATGCTTTCTTCTTTTTATCAGCATAAACTACAAACAATAAATCACCCATTTCCGGCACAATTTCGTACAAAGTATCCGTTTCTATTAAATAAATCATCCTTCTTCAACACCTCTCAACACCACTCACACCTGACTCAGATTGAGGTTAGTTTGTTTGTTCATTTGTTGGTGATGAGAGGTCAGATCATATGTGTACCTATTGAAGAAGGATGATTTTTTCGATAGAAATGCTATATTTTGCACGAAATTGTGCCAGAAATGGATGATTTAGTGTTTGTGATTTTTGGGCGAGAAAACGGTGCATGAAAAAATTAAAAAAAGATGGTTATTTTTCTGGGAGGCTCTGTATTACTTCTTGTGGTGGGCATTAATTGAGGAAACATTGTCGGGATAGCATTATCGTAAAGATGTTTTATTGATTCACCCCGAATGATATATTTGTCCTCAAAATGCAGCTCACATATTTTGCAGTTTTTATGAAGTTTCTCTGTGTTTCTGTCGAGTAAATCTTCAACCACAATGCCAATCTAAAATATATTGTAACGATTTTGAGTATCACTATTTTTATATTATCATGTATCCATTATATACATTATACATACCTTGTAGGATCTTTTATGTGCGAAAACTTGTTCAAATTTCCTCCAGTTTTTCAAGAACATCCCCAACAAATACAAACAGATCCTCCTCGACGAGACATTGTTCTCAAATTAAGGGGATTTGTACAATTGCTGGTGATAAATAATATACTTAATACAGAATAATATTTCTACCAACGATTCAGTAACATAAATCGAATTTATCAATCTTCAAACATGAAGTTTTCATTGAATTTTATTGTTTGTTTTTTTTACTCCAATTACAAAACCACAGAATAGATATCTATTTTTTTTTGTCTTTGTCTAATTCACATAATATAAGGGATAGAAAACTGTACTAGAGTACTGAAGTCAAATCAGAGTTAGAACAACGAACACCACACCCCCAATTGGTGTCCCACTTAGAGAGGGAGTGGCTATATAATTCACTGATATCTGTGAGAGCCCGACATTCGCTTCTGTGTGGGTATATATTCTGTGGTTCTGCGTTCACCTCTCTTCTGTGTTCATCACTTATACTCAGGATTATTTCGTCACAGTTGGAATAATCACTTTTGTCATTAGAACTATCGTGAATATGCTTCAAATTCTTCATGATATAAGCATAAGGAGCACATGAGTTCTCCAGCAAAAGGGACAACGTGCAAATTCTGTCACAGAAAAGATCATTTTGCTGAAGTGTGCAGAAGAAAACTCACCCGAATGAAGAGATTTCACGTATTACTTCAGTTGAAAAAGCAATTAAAGAAATACCTTCAAGGTCAATCCCAGCTCAGGCTACCTGAAACACATAGCGTAAAACAATATACTTGAGCTAATTACCCTCTTTTTTGGTGTCAACAAATTTTTCTTGGCCGGCGCACATTTCATCTAGAATGATATATCTCTATCAAGCCTACGTTGGCTCCTCAAAGTGCAACCTTACCTTCTCGTGGTATGGGGTGAACAAGCCGCGGCCGCGCAGCGAATGGAACGGTAAGTGGACATTTGTATTGCATGTGGGCGGCCGCGACTTGACAAACGAGGCTCTGGCAACAGACCTAAATCCAAGCTGTGAGCGCCGTGGCGTCGAATGTATGACACCGGGGTCTCAAAACCAACGGTGCCGCAACGGAGCCTCCGAGAAACAGGACGACATATCGGAGTAATCAGCCTTGGCCCACCACCACAGGGCCGAGCCAACCCCTTCCCACTCACCCACTCGAAATACCGAAAGGGAAGGAGGACAACTCTTGGCCCTCTAGATTTCTTTCAGGACACCAAAGAGGTTAGGATTCCGAGCGTTCTCCGAAATCGGAAAAGGACTCTCCAGGTGGCTGAACAAACGATATAGGCCCAGCAGATAAATCTCCAGTACCGCAAGGTAGCCACGGCAGTACATGCAGTTGCTAGGAGGGTACTCGAAACGGCACTTAATCGGAAATCATGGATGCAACATGCGGATGGTGAAGAAAATCGTACCGGGTAAGATACATAGGGCCAAAGGGCTCAAGTGTCGTCGGAGGCCACAGCCTGAGGAGCCTACGGGGTGGAGGTTTCAGTGGGTAAACCTGTGCCAGGGACTCCCACACTACCGCAGGGTGTTGTCCATAAAGGATTTCCTACACCTCCCAAAATAAAAGTCTATGTGATGGAACGTTTGTTCGGAGGTTGTAGACGATGTGGTGATTCGATTACTCTCGTTTCGGACGTCCATCATCTTAACTCGATTCACGACGTTCCGAATGCCTGTATCTGCATTCGTTTTCAGGTGAATACTGACAAGTTTAGGTGCTACTTACCAATTTATATGACTTCCGGTGCAATGATGCGTGTAATTCCGCCATGTGCAATGGTGCGTGTAATTTTGCGCGGTGTGGTGGTGCGTGAAATTTCGCGCCTCTGCAGCCCGCCAGAATAAGCAATCAGTGGTTTCCATACGTTCTCGATCTCAACGCGTGGTTGACTGAAGGCGTTATTGGCTCCGAAGTGGGCCGACTCTTTGAACTCGATAGTGCTCAGTTCAGGCGTGAATAGCGATTCCCGATTTTAAAGTTTCTTCACGTTGAGTCCATTTCTTGTGCTAATCCAGTCTTACCAATAACGGCCTCTTTGTCTCTCCGCATTCACATAGAACTTCATAAATGCAATTCTTACTGATTTCATTTTTGTTGTCCGGTTTGGTCTTGGTGAGGAAACTCCGTAAAGTACTGCCGGATTGGAAGCAGCTTTCGATGTTGAACTTGTTTCCGAACCTTCCTGTCTTCTCGGAGACACCTCTGATGTACAGAAGGCAGATCACTGTGCTTTGTTGTTGCTCTTCAGATGTTTTCGTTTTCTGGAGTTGTTTCAATACTTCTCCTAGGAGTTGATATCCCAAGAAACTCCTCGGAGAAGTTTTGAAACAACTCCAGAGAACGAAGACATTTGAAAAACAACAACAAAGCACAGCGATCTGCCTTCCGTACACCCGAAGTGTCTCCGAAAAGATACGAAGGATCGGAAACAAGTTCAAAATCAAGAACTGCTTCCAATCCGACAGTAGTTCACGGAGTTTCCTCACCAAGACCAAACATGACAACAAAAATGAAATCAGTAAGAATTGCATTCATTGGAGAGACGGAGAGGCTGTTATCGGTAAGATTGGATGAGCACAAAAATTGTCAAAATCGGGAATCGCCGACCACGCCTGGACTGAGCACCATCGAGTTCTATGGGACGATGCAAGTGTTCTACATAGAGAGGAGCATTGGTTCAAACAAAAGTTCAAAGAGGCCTTCAGTCAACCAACCGTTGAGATCAAGAACGTATGGAAACCACTGATTGATCTTTCTGGCGGGCTGCAGAGTCGCGAAACTTCACGCACCACCACACCGCGTGAAATCACACGCACCACTGCACATGGCAGAATTACACGCATCATTGCACCGGCAGTCATAAATTGGTACGTAGCACCTGAACTTGTCAGTTTTCACCTGAAGACGATTGTAGATACAAGCATTCGAAACGTCGTGAAAACCTTCTAAATCCATTAAGACGAAGGACGTCCGAAACGAGAGTAATTGTGTTATGGCACTATACACAAGTTTAAGCAAAATGAGTAACTGGCTTATTGTTACTTTTTGAAAATCACCCAGATTGTGAAACTGCGCAAAATAACTTTTTTCTTTAGCATACGTTCGAAACAAGCGCGTGCCAGGATCGTACTCGAATTCTCTAACATTTTTCACAATTTCCGATATTTCCATTATTCTGCAAATTTCTTTCAGAAGATTTTCGGTAACATCATTCATTCTGATGAGTTGTACATCTTATTGAAAAATATGCCCCAACTTTGTGACCCCCCTGTATATTCAAAAATCTACCACTCTCATAATTCGGCTCAGCATAGAGCATAATTGTCACGTTAGAACAGTCTCACGGAAAACTTATCTATATTTTAATATTTACGAGTAGCTTTAAAAAAAACAGAATGTTTCTCCAAACATTCGGAGATTTAGAATGGATATTTTCCAAAAATCAGCATAGGGTGAATCCGGGATTTATGCCTTTTTTTTTATTTTACTCATACCTGCTAACAGACAAATAATACGCATATGATTTCCATATGTGCACTAACTTTGGTCCTTTATTTAATCACTTCGTTCTGCTTTTTGTAGACTAGTCAATAAATAAACCGTATATTTTGAGTTTAAAATGAAACTATATAACGAAATAGATTCTTCGCATGAATTATATATGCCGCAGACCTAATTTCTTCAAGGGCAAGAAAAAAAACAAAATCATTATTATTATCCATTAAATAAACATATATTCTTTACTGAATATAGACAAAAATAAATATTTTAATTAAAAACACTATAGAGATGAATCAGGTACAACAATATAGTCTTATATAGTTATATGAAAACTGCAAAACTGTTCAGCCATTTCGGCAGCAATATTAATCACCAATCGCCCAGATTTGTTGCAATAATCGCGATATAATGTGCATGTATCATGAAGCCACTTTGGGCATATAACACAACGGATCCAATCTACTTTGGATGTGGTGTAACTATAATAGTCAAAATATTCCACGCAATGATTCTCTTCTAGATTCTTATCATCATTTATTTTCATCATCAGAACTATATTTTGAATCAGGCTTTGCCTTTTTGGATGTTTCTTCGGTTTTGGAACAAGTTTTGTCGTGTTTTGTTCCTTTCTCTTTTGTTTTTTAATTTTTTCAACTTCAAACCACTGTTCTCATTCTTTTTATCATCATCCTAACTAGAACTAGAAAATTTCTTAGCTGTTCGCTTCCTCATTTTTTTTCGATTTTGACTTTTTGTCTTCTTTGTTTCCCAATGCTAATATTTTTGTTGTTTTCGTGTTTATTTCCGTCATTTTTAATACTATCCTTAGTATCGCTTGACTTATAATCACGTGAATTATTTCTTTTTTGCTTATTTGCTTTGGTTCTTTTCAAATCAACTTTTCCTTCATCTTCTTGCTGATCATTTTTAGTTTTTTTCCATGGTATCCCTTTTGTCGCTTTCCTTTTTTTTCCTCCGTTATTTTGGAATCGGATTTCAGTACTGCAGCACCTTGTTCAACCCTTTTTGAAAAGGGCGTCGGAAGTGTAGGTATTGATTCATAAAGGCAGCATACATTGCAGTGAAGTTGGGATAGACGCCCTTGGGGGATACTAATGTGATGATTCCCGAACTTTTGTTAGACAAACTTAAGAATGAAGGTTACGTTGAGGAGACATTGCCTTTATATTCAGATAGACAATTCATTGAACATTTCCGGTGATTGCGAAAATTCATGTGAAGTGATTACCTCAGAAAATATGAGTGATATGTTCAACATGTTGAAAATCTAGCTAAAAATGCTATTTTTACCAATAATTTTTCCTAAAATGGTCATATTATATATATATATATATATATATATATATATATATAAGGACAGTTTGAAGCTTCGGAATATTATTCTAAATTAATAATAGTTTAAAAAAACTAAAAAACACGCTTTAATAGAAAACCAGACTGAAAAAATAGAAAATAAGAAAAAAATTTATTTTATTCAAAAAAAACCGTGGGGTGCATGGTATCGCCTTGGTGTGTAATTTACTATATAATTATTGATACCATGAACCCCACGCTTCTTTTAAAATAAAATAATTTTTTTTCTTATTTTCTATTTTTTTAGTCTGGTTTTCTATTAAAGCGTGTTTTTGAGTTTTTTTAAACTATTATTTATTTCCTACTTTTTAGTGTGGTTTATTTATGAAAGCGTGTCTTTTTAGTTTTTTTTTAACTATTATTTTTATTAATTTTTTGCAAATTGAAAAATGGAATAATCTTATCAAATCAGATAATCATAATCTCCGACCCCAAAAATCCCCACATACCAATTTTGAATAGAATCAGACCATAATCACAAAACTCGGCCGCCATTCTAAAGCCGCCATTTCGAATTTTCCAATTTTTACAAAAGAATCATGATATTCGACCCCAAAAACCCCTACATACCAATTTTGAATAGAATCAGACCATAATCAAGAAACTCGGCCGCCATTTTGAAGCCGCCATCTCGAATTTTCCAATTTTCACAAAGGAATCATAATACTCGACCCCAAGAACCCCCATGTATCAATTTTGAATAGAATCAGACCATAATCACAAAACTCGGCCGCCATTTCAAAGCCGTCATCTTGAATTTTTCAATTTTTTCAAAAGGATCAATATATTCGACCCCAAAAACCCCCACATACCAATTTTGAATAGAATCAGACCATAATCACAAAACTCGGCCGCCATTTTAAAGCCGCCATCTTGAATTTTTCCAATTTTAACAAAAGAATCATAATCTCCGACCACAAAAACCCCTCAGATACCAAATTTGAAGCGAATCGGACCATAATCACAAAACTCGGCCGCCATTTTGGAGCCGTCATCTTGAATTTTAAAATTTTCACAAGAGAATCATAATATTTGACCCCGAAAACCCCCACATACCAATTTTGAATAGAATCAGACCATAATCACAAAATTCGTCCACCATTTTGGAGCCACCATCCTGAATTTTTCAATTTTGACGAAAAATCGTAATCTCCGACCACAAAAACTTTCGGATACCAATTTTGCAGCGAATCGGACCATAATCATAAAACTCGTACGCCATATTGGAGCCGCCATTTTGTTTTTCCTTCACACAAAAATTTCTTAATGCATTGTCAGCAGGAGGGGAGTCGCTTTAGACCATGTCACTATGAGCGCAGGGATCAATTCTATTTATAGACAGGTGCGTACGTCGCTGAAACAATGGAGCGTGGCATAGGTGAGCGGATGAGTGTTGGCCAGTGGCTGTGGATTGGGGGTAAATTGGGGGTTGGCCCACCTGGGGAATGTGTTCCATGACGTAGTCCTGGCGGTGTCGGTAGACGTCAAAGGTCAAAATGACGACGGCAAATTTCACGACACAGCTTTTTCCGGTGGCCCATGGTCAGAAACTTCCTTCAAAGACCGAAAGTAGGGGGTTGATCCAGCTAGTGGGGTGCAGATGGTCATATTTGGGTGGAGTTGCCTCAATTTTCGGTTGGCGGCAACGGGATTAGCCATGGCCCGTGACGGAATGGCCGCAAACTTACACGGTCTGGCCTGGAACGGGGTGAAAAGACACCGCCAAACGGCCTGTGCTGAGATAAGGGGTTCGGTTTGGCGACGGAATGTGAACGTCAACGGCTGAATTTCGGCGATTGGTCCAGCTAGTGGGGTGCAAACGGCCATATTTGGGTTGAGTTGGGCTGTGTCGGGTTGAGTTGGTCAACCGTGACGTTGGCCCAGAGGGACATGTGGGGTTGGACCGTGGCTTTGGCCCGTGGGAAAATTTGGGGGATTGGCCCGTGGCGTTGGCCCGTGGAAAATTTGGGGGTTGGCCCACCATGGCCCGTGGAAAATTTGGGGGTTGGCCCACCGTGGCCCGTGGGAAATTTGGGGGTTATCCATGGCTTTGGACCGTGGGAAATTGGGGGTTGGCCCACCGTGGCTTTGGCCTATGGGAAAATTTTGGGGTTGGTCATACAGAGTGGCTCAAATTACCATGGCGTACATGAATTCATATACGTTTTGTATACAGGGTGTACCAAAAAAGTCGATGTCACCGATTCAGCTGAGTTTCAACGAGGCAATGTGAATCGATGTACTTGAGCCATTTTGGCACTTGAAAATCGATTTGAAAAATAAAAAATCCAGTTTCCGTCCTATCATAGCAAGTGAGGTGTCAAATGAAAGGAGAACACCCATATAATCTAAATTCATCAAGCTCCGCCCTCCAACTTTATCGTAGAACAATAAATCGCCATTTGATAGCCGTAAATGACTTGAAATAACAAAACCAATACCTAATTCGTGATCACGGCATGGAACTATACCCAAATCCACCAAAATCTCATGAACCGGAAGTGACCACTGATGCGATAAGGGAAATTTCGGTGTCAATGGATTCGTCTCGATGCCAAGAATCATAATTGCGTATTTTCCGATGACAAAAGGGCACTAGGAGCTAACTTTGTTACAGGGTGAGATACAGAAGGGTGCGAGTACTCTAACAAGACAACTTTGACTGGAGAACGTGGATATGAAAAGTTTGTATGTATATCATGCGGAATTAAACGAAAAACGGAAATGTCCAAGCCTGGGTTCGAACCAGGAACCGCCAGATCATCTATTTATCGGTATTTCGACTTATGAAACAAGTACTTTCACGTCAATAAAAGACATTTTTTTTTTCATACATTTTATCTAGGCAATATATCATATATTCAATTATACAAAACTCAGCGAGGAAAAGCTTTGATTTGGTAATAGTACGAAAGTGTTGCATTGATCTCCAATCCGAATGGCAATCTTCTTTGGTTGGGAGACACCATCAACGACGAATGCTTGAATGGCAATGAACGCAGACATTCAGTTCAGTTTTCTAATAATTTCGCTGAGTGGGAGGTGTTCGATGATGGTATCGTGTACGATGACGCAATAGGCTCGGGTATTGTCGGGAAAACCAGTTGATGCTTCGATCTCCAGCTTAACATCGACACTGGAACTCTTGATGCTCTCGTCTCTTCTGGAACAATCGATGACGAAAAATGTTTTGTTTGCAAAGTCGGCATAAGACAGGAGAGGCGTGTGGTGTTGGGAATTCTTGTAGCCAAATCCAAATTGTGTGTAATTGTGATAGGCTTGTGAAAAGTCCCCATTGGTGAATTGCGAATGCATCTTTTCCTTGGGGTAAGTTTCACCGTTCAACGTCAAAGTAATATTCTCGATATTTAAGTTACTGAATTCTGTGGGATCATTATTGGTGCTGTTATGATCACGATTCTTCTGGAAGCATACAATAACGTATCGAGGACTTTCGACAAACGACGAAGTTTTCACTGCCCACATTTCGGTGGTGGAACCGACAGTGAGAGTTGGCAACATGTGCAAATCCCATTTTCTAAACGAAATCATAATGGAAGTGTCGGCTTTGATACCTTTCAGCAGCTGTAATTTGATGGCATCGCTGGGATATAGTCGTTTGATTTTCAGTTCAATATTTTCAATTTCCAATTCAACTTCTGTAGGTATTGTAGCATCCTTCTTCTCATCAATTTTAAAACAATTATTATCGTTTCCAGCTCTGACCAATCGTATAGCATGCTTTCCATTAGAAACGTATTGATAGTCGTTGAAAATGTTCAAAAAATGTCGGAGCGGAATGAACATGTTGAATGTCAGAGCGGTAGGTGAAATGATGCCCACAGTATTGGAGTAGGTCCAGCCAGAGTTGGAGAGGAGTTTCGTTTCTTCGTTTGTGTAGCACAAGAAGCCTCTTACCGTACTAACGATACCAACATCACGTACAGTCTCCAATTCCTTGCCGTTCTGTTCGTAGCTGGCCGATTGGAACATGAAAGCGCCAGCGTTGTTAACAAACGTCACTTTTCCATCGCCTCGAATTCTGGTTACTTTCCCGCTAATGTACAAGTGGCTATCGTACAGAGCATCAAATGCATCCGATTGGTTGACACTGATTTCGATGACGTCATTATTTCGAAATAATTTGACATACGGGTAATAGTTTATTCACTCGACTTTCTGTATTGTTTCGTCCATTTGAGGTGTTCGGAAAATGTTGAACACCTGACTCGACAACATGATGACCGAGAGATTTCAGGAGAGGTATATACTCTGCAGACAATTGACGAATCGTTGTCGTGTATGTCTTGGTGAAGACTGAAGGTTCGAATGTAGATGCAGGACTTTTATCGATGATCAGGACCATAGTTTCTTCAATTCCAGACGAACAATAACTTCCTCTCCTCGAAAATCAATCAACTGGAAATTTTGATCCAACACTCTCAGCGTAATGTTATCTAATGCACTTTGATGATGGATAGGCAGATATATGAGATGATTGGGAGTTTCGTCAATGGCGTAACCAGGGTCAGCGTCTATAGCAAATTCATATATCGTATGAGACGGTCTGTCGTTGTAGAAGGCTCCGGACGTAATATTGCTGTCGACGTGAATCGTGCGTACTTGTATGATGTTGACGGGTCGATCGGATGCATGATGAATGTTGGGTGCGAGGATAGCAGGCGAAAATCCCAATATATGAGCCAGAGTATCTCCAGTCGTGAAGTCGATGGCGTGTTTCGAGCAAAATATTTCGCTTTTCAGAGTATTATTATTGGGACGGAGATAGAAGAAGGCATCAGGACGTTCGACGAATTGTTTTGGAACAATGTGTTTTTGCAGCAATGCTTCAATATCTTCAATTTCGTAGGCTCCCACAGGAATAGCAATGCTTTTTTTCTTGCTCTTATCACTGTTCTCGAAATAATGGAATTTTTTACCCTCCGATATGTTGGGTATACTGTTGTACGAATGAAAACTCAATAAAGCTAATCCGTATTCTGCATCACCATCCAATTGGAGGGGAGGCGTGAAATTGATGGAAAGCGTCGATGAGCGACCGTTCAAGGTTAATATCATAGACATGACTGAGTCATTCGATAAGGGACAAGATATAAATAACATAAAAACAAGAGATTATAATTTATTCACACAATAATAACATTCATTTTGTGAACTAACATAACCAAAATACTGCATGGGAGTCTTGCTGCTGCGACATTCTTTCCGATGATGGATGAAACATGGTAGACGAACTTGCAGTTCGAAACAAACTTTGTATTCTTCAGGTAATTTATGCCACACATCTAGTAATTCCCAGGGTCCAGCATATTGTATCAGATAATTCAGAGGAATAGCTTTTCAATTCTGCATCGCACAAGTCCCTCAGACATATTTCAGACATTTTCGAGTAGGAAGCGTATGCATAGATGTCCACAACTGAACTGATTATAATTCTGATAACGATCGTTGTTATATATAATTTCAACATTGCTACCAAAATATCTTGCAAGTTCCAATGGCGGCTTTAGGTTGCCAAAGCTATCGAAATAATCCACAGAGTTGCCATTTTTTATGTAAGCTACCCAATGTGTACCCGTATTTTTCGTAGAGTCCAAATTCAGTACAGCACATTCCTTTTGTAGAGGGCGCTGCGGTAGCGAGTCTCGCATAAAGACTCCTCTAAAATGGGGTATTTGCAATTGACGAGCGCACTTTTCTATATCCGAGTCGTACAACGCTCTATTGGGCAGCTTCAATAAGAGTTTTTTTGCTTCTTCAAATAGAGACCACGTCCTCCTTGACGTCGCTGCTGTTGTTTTTTCAAGAACAATCCATAACCTCGGGGGGTCTTGCGTAAATACAGACCAGATCCCAAATGTTCTATAGCTTTATTATGACGCTGATCTTCCTCGAGTTTCTTTTTGGCATTCTTTGTATCGATAACCGTCTTGGCTACGGCGCTTGCGCCTCCCACCAACGTACCCAACGCCGAAAGCCCAGCAAATAGGGGTATCAGCGGTAGGAAACCTCCGAGTTTTGATTCGAAAGGAATAATTCTCGGCTGACGTATTTTCTTACGTCCTCCCGCTTGCTGAACGACCATTTTTGCCGCTTTCAAAGCTGAGGCGATGGATTTCTTCACATTATTCGGATGAGGCTTCCAATTCTTGATTATTTTACCAATATGACTGGAGAATGATGTCATACCCATGCCGAATTTGCGTTTAGTTTTCATGGTTCCAGTAACGAATAGAGCGCTGGTTTTTTCACCGAGTGACGCGTCTTTGGATTTGACTCGTTGCCACGCCTTTTCTTCGAGAACTCTGTCGGCTTTATGACGTGCTTCGAGAGATGAGTCTTGCGAATAGGCAATATCGTGCTGCTTGCAAGCTGCATCCAGATGATTCACTCCTTCGTCACCACGTGCGAGACGTTGTTTTAATCGAGTTCCAGGACCACAATACTGATATCCTGGCAGATGTAATTCGAAAGGTAACTTATTGATGAGCGTATTAATAACACCTTCTCCGCTATACGTCAACATGAGGACTGACGTCACAACGATTACATCATTTAGTTATAAAGAGGTTCGAGGTTATGTATACCATATTTGGGTTGCGATCAGTTCCTATAACATGATTGATGTGACAGTGATTGTCAGTTGTACTGAGACTTTCGACGCGTCAACATGTCTACACTATTTCTTGAACCCAACTGTTATGGCATCAATACGGATGGGGCGAAATGTTTCATAGGAAAAGAACCCATAAACATTGAAGGCAATACGTTGAAATTTGGTAAAGACACCTACGAACTGACTGAGGGCTTGAAGAGACTTTTGACTGAAAACCAGCCAACAAATTTCACCGATCAAGATCTTATAAACTATAAAACGATTCTGATGTCGACCGATGCCTACAAAAGATCAAATGGGAAAATCAAAGCCAACAAATCGTGGAAATATAAAAATATCATCTCCAAGATATCTCCACCAAAGAGGCAAAGGAGTGCGAAGAATTATACAGAGCAAAACAAGATAACAACCACTCAAGTGATCGAAAAAAACGATGAACAGCATGTGAATTCCGATTCTGATATGGAGATTGTTCAACAAGAAAAAACGCTATCAATCGACAACTATGACGAATTTGAATCCCTCAAACGTAGAGAAAAACATGGTGAATTAATGCCAAACTCCTTCAGAGCCATCATCTCGGGGCCGAGCGGACGTGGGAAAACAAATATAGGCTTATCATTACTGTTCAGTCCGAATGGAGCAAATTTTGAAAACGTTTATGTCTACTCAAAGTCTCTATATCAACACAAGTACCAATTGCTTCAAGATGTATTAAATGAAGTCGAAGAAATCGGATATTTTCCGTTCCGAGAAAACGAGGAAATCATGAGTCCTCATGAAGCCAAACCCAACTCAATATTCATATTCGATGATGTGGCTTGTGATGGTCAACAGAAAATTCGAGAATATTTTTCAATGTGCAGACACAAGGACATTGACGCCATATATATATATGCCAAACGTACTCGAAGATACCCAAACAACTAATTCGAGACAATTGCAATTTGATTGTGTTGTTCAAGCAGGATGAAATTAACATGAAACACGTATTCGATGAACACGTTTCGCCCGATATGTCATTCGAACAATTCAAACGTTTGTGTGCAGAATGTTGGCGCAAAAAATATAGCACACTCGTAATTGCCAAGGATTTCGATTTAAATGCAGGTAGATATCGACATGGTTTCGATAAATATATATGCATGCGTAAGGGTTAGCATGTCATCAGTAAACATGCCGTTCAGCAAAGAAGTTGACGTCATTCGGAAAAATAAAATCTCTTTATTATCAAAGGAAATCAGAAACACTTAGCTTACAAATTGGGTAAATCCGAAGAAGATGCATCCATAACTAAACTCTTCGAACCTCTGTCCAAATCCCTCGAAGAAATAGTCAAGTCATCGAAGATCAATCGACCTTCTCATTTTTACTCCAGTGTTCGAGGATGTATTTTTGTGACATGGGGGGATATTGCTCAACATATTCGAGCATCACTTCTTCTGGAATAGATTCTTCCGCCGATGGTTTCGCATCATCGAAAACGCTTTCATCACTATCATCGTGTGTTTCGGCAATGTCCATCATAGGAAGGAATTGTGTTTCTTCTGGAGATTGTTCTTCTTCTTCTTTTTCTTCTTCTTCTTTGAGTTCCTCCTTCTTGATAAGTTTGAGGTTAGGAGAACGTCGATTGATCTTCGATGACTTGACTATTTCTTCGAGGGGTTTGGACAGAGGTTCGAAGAGCTTAGTTATGGATGCATCTTCTTCGGATTTACCCAATTTGTAAGCTAAGTGTCGTTTTCTGATTTCCTTTGATAATAAAGAGATTTTATTTTTCCGAATGACGTCAACTTCTTTGCTGAACGGCTTCATGTTTACTGATGACATGCTAATCTTTACGCATGCATATATATTTATCGAAACCATGTCGATATCTACCTGCATTCCAATCGAAATCCTTGGCAATTATGAGTGTGCTATATTTTTCGCGCCAACATTCTGCACACAAACGTTTGAATTGTTCGAATGACATATCGGGCGAAACGTGTTCATCGAATACGTGTTTCATGTTAATTTCATCCTGCTTGAACAACACAATCAAATTGCAATTGTCTCAAATTAGTTGTTTGGGTATCTTCGAGTACGTTTGGCATATATATATGGCGTCAATGTCCTTGTGTCTGCACATTGAAAAATATTCTCGAATTTTCTGTTGACCATCACAAGCCACATCATCGAATATGAATATTGAGTTGGGTTTGGCTTCATGAGGACTCATAATTTCCTCGTTTTCTCGGAACGGAAAATATCCGATTTCTTTGACTTCATTTAATTCATCTTGAAACAATTGGTACTTGTGTTGATATAGAGACTTTGAGTAGACATAAACGTTTTCAAAATTTGCTCCATTCGGACTGAACAGTAATGATAAGCCTATATTTATTTTCCCACATCCGCTCGGCCCCGAGATGATGGCTCTGAAGGAGTTTGGCAATAATTCACCATGTTTTTCTCTACGTTTGAGGGATTCAAATTCGTCATAGTTGTCGATTTATAGCGTTTTTTCTTGTTGAACAATCTCCATATCAGAATCGGAATTCACATGCTGTTCATCGTTTTTTTCGATCACTTGAGTGGTTGTTATCTTGTTTTGCTCTGTATAATTCTTTGCACTCCATTGCCTCTTTGGTGGAAATATCTTGGAGATGATATTTTTATATTTCCACGATTTGTTGGCTTTGATTTTCCCATTTGATCTTTTGTAGGCATCGGTCGACATCAGAATCGTTTTATAGTTTATAAGATCTTGATCGGTGAAATTTGTTGGCTGGTTTCCAGTCAAAAGTCTCTTCAAGCCTTCAGTTCGTAGGTGTCTTGACCAAATTTCAACGTATTGCCTTCAATGTTTATGGGTTCTTTTCCTATGAAACATTTCGCCCCATCCGTATTGATGCCATAACAGTTGGGTTCAAGAAATAGTGTAGACATGTTGACGCGTCGAAAGTCTCAGTACAACTGACAATCACTGTCACATCAATCATGTTATAGGAACTGATCGCAACCCAAATATGGTATACATAACCTCGAACCTCTTTATAACTAAATGATGTAATCGTTATGACGTCAGTCCTCATGTTGACGTATAGCGGAGAAGGTGTTATTAATACGCTCATCAATAAGTTACCTTTCGAATTACATCTGCCAGGATATCAGTATTGTGGTCCTGGAACTCGATTAAAACAACGTCTCGCACGTGGTGACGAAGGAGTGAATCATCTGGACGCAGCTTGCAAGCAGCACGATATTGCCTATTCGCAAGACTTATCTCTCGAAGCACGTCATAAGGCCGACAGAGTTCTCGAAGAAAACGCGTGGCAACGAGTCAAATCCAAAGACGCGTCACTCGGTGAAAAAACCAGCGCTCTATTCGTTACTGGAACCATGAAAACTAAACGCAAATTCGGCATGGGTATGACATCATTCTCCAGTCATATTGGAAAAATAATCAAGAATTGGAAGCCTCATCCGAATAATGTAAAGAAATCCATCGCCTCAGCTTTGAAAGCGGCAAAAATGGTCGTTCAACAAGCGGGAGGACGAAAGAAAATACGTCAGCCGAGAATTATTCCTTTCGAATCAAAATTCGGAGGTTTCCTACCGCTAATACCCCTATTTGCTGGGCTTTCGGCGTTGGGTACGTTGGTGGGAGGCGCAAGCGCCGTAGCCAAGACGGTTATCGATACAACAAATGCCAAAAAGAAACTCGAGGAAGGTCAGCGTCATAATAAAGCTATAGAACATTTAGGATCTGGTCTGTATTTACGCAAGACCCCCCGAGGTTATGGATTGTTCTTGAAAAAACAACAGCAGCGACGTCAAGGAGGACGTGGTCTCTATTTGAAGAAGCAAAAAAACTCTTATTGAAGCTGCCCAATAGAGCGTTGTACGACTCGGATATAGAAAAGTGCGCTCGTCAATTGCAAATACCCCATTTTAGAGGAGTCTTCATGCGAGACTCGCTACCGCAGCGCCCTCTACAAAAGGAATGTGCTGTACTGAATTTGGACTCTACGAAAAATACGGGTACACATTGGGTAGCTTACATAAAAAATGGCAACACTGTGAATTATTTCGATAGCTTTGGCAACCTAAAGCCGCCATTGGAACTTGCAAGATATTTTGGTAGCAATGTTGAAATTATATATAACAACGATCGTTATCAGAATTATAATCAGTTCAGTTGTGGACATCTATGCATACGCTTCCTACTCGAAAATGTCTGAAATATGTCTGAGGGACTTGTGCGATGCAGAATTGAAAGCTATTCCTCTGAATTATCTGATACAATATGCTGGACCCTGGGAATTACTAGATGTGTGGCATAAATTACCTGAAGAATACAAAGTTTGTTTCGAACTGCAAGTTCGTCTACCATGTTTCATCCATCATCGGTAAGAATGTCGCAGCAGCAAGACTCCCATGCAGTATTTTGGTTATGTTAGTTCACAAAATGCATGTTATTATTGTGTGAATAAATTATAATCTCTTGTTTTTATGTTATTTATATCTTGTCCCTTATCGAATGACTCAGTCATGTCTATGATATTAACCTTGAACGGTCGCTCATCGACGCTTTCCATCAATTTCACGCCTCCCCTCCAATTGGATGGTGATGCAGAATACGGATTAGCTTTATTGAGTTTTCATTCGTACAACAGTATACCCGACATATCGGAGGGTACAAAATTCCATTATTTCGAGAACAGTGATAAGAGCAAGAGAAAAAGCATTGCTATTCCTGTGGGAGCCTACGAAATTGAAGATATTGAAGCATTGCTGCAAAAACACATTGTTCCAAAACAATTCGTCGAACGTCCTGATGCCTTCTTCTATCTCCGTCCCAATAATAATACGCTGAAAAGCGAAATATTTTGCTCGAAACACGCCATCGACTTCACGACTGGAGATACTCTGGCTCATATATTGGGATTTTCGCCTGCTATCCTCGCACCCAACATTCATCATGCATCCGATCGACCCGTCAACATCATACAAGTACGCACGATTCACGTCGACAGCAATATTACGTCCGGAGCCTTCTACAACGACAGACCCTCTCATACGATATATGAATTTGCTATAGACGCTGACCCTGGTTACGCCATTGACGAAACTCACAATCATCTCATATATCTGCCTATCCATCATCAAAGTGCATTAGATAACATTACGCTGAGAGTGTTGGATCAAAATTTCCAGTTGATTGATTTTCGAATAAGGAAGTTATTTGGAAAAAGGCCAAAACCTGATCTACATTCGAACCTTCAGTCTTCACCAAGACATACACGACAACGATTCGTCAATTGTCTGCAGAGTATATACCTCTTCTGAAATCTCTCGGTCATCATGTTGTCGAGTCAGGTGTTCAACATTTTCCGAACACCAAATGGACGAAACAATACAGAAAGTCGAATGGAGAACGTATTACCCGTATGTCAAATCATTTCGAAATAATGACGTCATCGAAATCAGTGTCAACCAATCGGATGCATTTGATGCTTTGTACGATAGCCACTTGTACATTAGCGGGAAAGTAACCAGAATTCGAGGCGATGGAAAAGTGACGTTTGTTAACAACGCTGGCGCTTTCATGTTCCAATCGGCCAGCTACGAACAGAACGGCAAGGAATTGGAGACTGTACGTGATGTTGGTATCGTTAGTACGGTAAGAGGCTTCTTGTGCTACACAAACGAAGAAACGAAACTCCTCTCCAACTCTGGCTGGACCTACCCCAATACTGTGGGCATCATTTCACCTACCGCTCTGACATTCAACATGTTAATTCCGCTCCGACACTTTTTGAACATTTTCAACGACTATCAATACGTTTCTTATGGAAAGCATGCTATACGATTGGTCAGAGCTGGAAACGATAATAATTGTTTTAAAATTGATGAGAAGAAGGATGCTACAATACCTACAGAAGTTGAATTCGCAATTCACCAATGGGGACTTTTCACAAGCCTATCACAATTACACACAATTTGGATTTGGCTACAAGAATTCCCAACACCACACGCCTCTCCTGTCTTATGCCGACTTTGCAAACAAAACATTTTTCGTCATCGATTGTTCCAGAAGAGACGAGAGCATCAAGAGTTCCAGTGTCGATGTTAAGCTGGAGATCGAAGCATCAACTGGTTTTCCCGACAATACCCGAGCCTATTGCGTCATCGTACACGATACCATCATCGAACACCTCCCACTCAGCGAAATTATTAGAAAACTGAACTGAATGTCTGCGTTCATTGCCATTCAAGCATTCGTCGTTGATGGTGTCTCCCAACCAAAGAAGATTGCCATTCGGATTGGAGATCAATGCAACACTTTTGTACTATTACCAAATCAAAGCTTTTCCTCGCTGAGTTTTGTATAATTGAATATATGATATATTGCCTAGATAAAATGTATGAAAAAAAAATGTCTTTTATTGACGTGAAAGTACTTGTTTCATAAGTCGAAATACCGATAAACAGATGATCTGGCGGTTCCTGGTTCGAACCCAGGCTTGGACATTTCCGTTTTTCGTTTAATTCCGCATGATATACATACAAACTTTTCATATCCACGTTCTCCAGTCAAAGTTGTCTTGTTAGAGTACTCGCACCCTTCTGTATCTCACCCTGTAACAAAGTTAGCTCCTAGTGCCCTTTTGTCATCGGAAAATACGCAATTATGATTCTTGGCATCGAGACGAATCCATTGACACCGAAATTTCCCTTATCGCATCGAAATCAGTGGTCACTTCCGGTTCATGAGATTTTGGTGGATTTGGGTATAGTTCCATGCCGTGATCACGAATTAGGTATTGGTTTTGTTATTTCAAGTCATTTAAGGCTATCAAATGGCGATTTATTGTTCTACGATAAAGTTGGAGGGCGGAGCTTGATGAATTTAGATTATATGGGTGTTCTCCTTTCATTTGACACCTCACTTGCTATGATAGGACGGAAACTGGATTTTTCATTTTTCAAATCGATTTTCAAGTGCCAAAATGGCTCAAGTACATCGATTCACATTGCCTCGTTGAAACTCAGCTGAATCGGTGACATCGACTTTTTTGGTACACCCTGTATACAAAACGTATATGAATTCATGTACTCCATGGTAATTTGAGCCACTCTGTATGACCAACCCCCAAATTTTCCCATAGGCCAAAGCCACGGTGGGCCAACCCCCAATTTCCCACGGTCCAAAGCCATGGATAACCCCCAAATTTCCCACGGGCCACGGTGGGCCAACCCCCAAATTTTCCACGGGCCATGGTGGGCCAACCCCCAAATTTTCCACGGGCCAACGCCACGGGCCAATCCCCCAAATTTTCCCACGGGCCAAAGCCACGGTCCAACCCTCACATGTCCCTCTGGGCCAACGTCACGGTTGACCAACTCAACCCGACACAGCCCAACTCAACCCAAATATAGCCGTTTGCACCCCACTAGCTGGACCAATCGCCGAAATTCAGCCGTTGACGTTCACATTCCGTCGCCAAACCGAACGCCTTATCTCAGCACAGGCCGTTTGGTGGTGTCTTTTCACCCCGTTCCAGGCCAGACCGTGTAAGTTTGCGGCCATTCCGTCACGGGCCATGGCTAATCCCGTTGCCGCCAACCGAAAATTGAGGCAACTCCACCCAAATATGACCGTCTGCACCCCACTAGCTGGATCAACCCCCTACTTTCGGTCTTTGAAGGAAGTTTCTGACCATGGGCTACCGGAAAAAGCTATCCAACGGTGTCGTGAAATTTGCCGTCGTCATTTTGACCTTTGACGTCTACCGACACCGCCAGGATTACGTCATGGAACACATTCCCCAGGTGGGCCAACCCCCAATTTACCCCCAATCCACAGCCACTGGCCAACACTCATCCGCTCACCTATGCCACGCGCCATTGTTTCAGCGACGTACGCACCTGTCTATAAATAGAATTGATCCCTGCGCTCATAGTGACATGGTCTAAAGCGACTCCCCTCCTGCTATTGTCACCGGAATTATGTACACCTGCCAAATTTCAAATCATTCGAACGTCTGAAAGTGGGTCAAAATCGCGCCCAAAGGAGTCGGTTACAAACAAACAAACAAACAAACATACAAGTGAAGCTAATATAAAGCGTGTAAAAAGATGCAAGTTTTAAACGAATAGGCAGTGAGAAATGTATTTTGGTATTATGGTTTGCCAGCAATGAGTCAACTCCATTCAGAGATGTGCAGAGTGTTCATTGAACATACTATATTACTTGTTTGTGATGTAATTCCGTCAACTGTACCATCTAAAGAGCAGAAAAATTGAATTTATTTGCCACTTTGCAAGCGCATGCTGCGTCTTACATATGTGCATGGACGATCTGATTTTCAATGAATTACACCAGAACCTAAATGCAGAAAAAATTGGAAATAAAATCGATGATAATGTTGAAAATGAGAGGAATGAAGTTGGTTTGAATTATAAAAATTATGTAGCTGCCATATTTGATATTTGACCATTGATCAATTTTGATAACATTGAATGTGTTTGTTAATCTTTCAATTTTTTCTATTGCATAATTCCTATATAAAATGTACTTTTTTGTATAAACTTCAATAAAACGTTACATTTTTATTTTTTATTTTATTATAATTCCTGTACTAGTAGAGTAGAATTAAATAGACTTTAGTACCTGAAGTAGATAAAATAAATATTGAAAACAGAATGCTTTTTTAAACAAAATCTCAAAATAACATTCATATGAATTTGTTCCATTGGTGGGATGGAATAAATAATTACAAAATATATTTATTCCTAATAACACAATAATTCAGTCAGGTACGAAAAGTGTACACAGTTGCGCAAATTGGTCTTGTGAAACTGGATATATCATTAAACATTTCCAATATTCTGATTATGAAGACAGTATCCTGTACAACAAAGTAGTGAATATTCAATAAAACAACAAAAAAGTAATTATTAAAAAACTCATTCAAAGATATAAAATAATATATGACTAGGAAATGAAAATATGGTTACAAATTAAAAAACCTCAATCACACAATGAAAAATGAACTGTGAAATGAATCTCATATGCAAATACTCTGACTACCATAACAAGTACAGAAATATGAAGCAAAACAAACAATAAACTTCAATAAAACGAAAAAAGGAACCCTGGAACGGAATCATATCTAAAGATAATACTGTATGACTAGCTTGACAAGCAATAATTATTCATGCTGAACATTTTTATTTTGGCTTCATTTCATAAACTGAATATACTTCCCGAGTAAATCATTGTGCTTTAGTTTTTTTCTTCTGCCTTTTCCGCAATATCTATCTTTTTCTCCTCCCTTTTGTCTATTTTGTCATATAACGGCCTCATATCATTTTTGAGCTCGAACAAAATGTACGATTCTGGTATGTGCAGCCAGGAACACGCTTACTTTTCACTTGCGATCTTGTTGGATTTCCGACAGCATCTACCTGTGGGGTATTTCGTAACAATGAGGAACTGGAGGGCTCCTCAATGAGTATTTGTTCCTCATTTTCGAAAATTGAAATGCTGGGAACCACAGTAGAACTTGAAGGTTCTGGTGGTGTTTCCCTAAAAATTGCATCACTTGGTAGGTGTACTGCTGGTCGGATATTTTTCTTTCTTTCAAAAATGTCGTCCATTTCGCTTTCAAATTCAAAGCTTTTTATTTTCCCCCTGCCTGATTTGCTGTTATTGACAACAACCTTTTTGTATGTCCTCTCTAATACTTTGAAATGATTTTTGTATTTATTGGAAGAAATTGTGATTTTATATTGATTAGACATTTCTCTTCCAACCAAGTCCCATAATTTCTTCATAGATTTCACCTCGAAGGTACCTACTCTTTTTTTATATGATTTGTACAGCTCAAGGAGCTCCCAGAGTTCTTTCCCTATCGAAATATTCATCTCCATCCTTTGGAAATTCATTTTATTACTGGAATCTGAATAAAAAAATAGATATCTGATATAAGGAAACATTATAATATGAACTCACCTCCACCCAAAAATTTTGATAAAGATTGAAAAAAATATTGGTTGATTTTTCATTGGAGAGTTATGCAACTCACAAATAAGCGCTGACTTTATTGAAAGATCCGCTACTGAAGTATCCTCTAACGCGATTTCAAAAGGGTGTTATTGCAACAAACTTCTTCCAAGATGCTTATGTTCAAGCTTTATTTTGAGAAACACGTCAAATCATGTGAAACAACTTCACGTAATGAAATTATATTGTCTTCGAATGTGAATCTCAATCTTTTTTTTCCCTTTTTCTTCAGTCATTGTTTCACCAGAAAAATAAACTAATGAAAAAAATCACACTATTATTCGTTAGTTGGACGCATAAATGACACTTGGACGAATTAATTCCTCACAATATTGTTGGGGTAGAAGATATACCACCACCAAATAACCTGCTTCATTTGATTTTCAACCGACGAAACCAAAAAGGATGAGGATCTCTATTCGACGCGTATATTTTTTTTTGTATGTGTGATCACGCACAACTTTTGCAGAGCGGTTCGATTCCGATGATTCTTCTTTCATTGGATAGGTTGTACTTCGAAGTTGGTCCCATTTCAATTTGAACAACAAAATCCATCCCTAAGGGTAGCAAAATGAAGGATATTGATCGTTCACCCTCTGAATTTGGGTCCGTCAGGCATAACTATGTAGTGGGTTTTTCCGATTTGGATGTTTTTTTTTATTAGAAAGGGTATACCTCTTAGTTGATTATATTCCAATTTGGAATGAAATGATCCACCCCTATGGGTAGAAAATAGGGGATGATTGATTTTTCACTTGTGAACTTTGGCACACATATGTAGTTGACAGTGACAGACCCTCCTACATCCGTCAAAATGATTACATTCTATGAAAGAATGGAATTATATACAAAGTGATGAAATCAACTAACCAGAACTTTCGAAATTAATTTATATTATATTACAATAAATAGTTGAAATAGAAAATAATATCATTTGATAGTTAATAGTTGATAAGCTAGGTAATAAGTATTTTGGAAGTAATCAAGAATTAAGTAGGTAGTAATTAGTAGCTTTCAGCAACAAAAAAATTTAAAAATGAAAACTTTCTAATAAAAAATCAAACCGACGAAAAAATCAACTGAAAAGCAAAAAATAAAATAAACCTTTTCAGTCTGAATGATAAATGAGCTCCTAAACTAATGTGAGTAACTGATTTTGAGTCGGCGCCAAAATAACTATCAATTGAATTAGGTAAAGCGTAAAATGATGGCAGCGACATGCACGGCTGCGTTTTGATTATTTCTTTCAAAGTGATATAATGATTGAAATGGGAAACATTCTCAATTGAATATTGATAGAAAGATTTTTCTGTGAATTGAAGAATCCACGATTAAAATGAAGTTATTTTTTGTGAATGTCTAACAGAAAACAACTACTTCCCCGGCTAAAGCCACGCTGGACATTGAACTACATCTGATTTTATGAACATCCTGTTTATATTTTCAACAAATCGATATAATGATCTTCGATAATTGTTTGTTTGGCGCCGACTCAACATCAATTACTCACATTAGTTTAGGAGCTCAATTATCGTTTAGACTCGGAAGGTTTATTTTATTTTTTGCTTGTCAGTTAATTTTTTCGTCTGTTTAATTTTTTGTTAAAAAGTTTTTATAAAAATATATAGACGAGCAGTGCTCAACAAACTTTAGATTTCCAACTGAAGATAGAAATATGACAGAAAAGAAATCTGTCAAAATAAACGAACTTTTAATAAAAAGTTATTTGCCTTTATTTGAATAAAGTAAGGGATGCCTGTATTTTGGATTGAAGATATCCTCAAAGTCGGATACAATGCCCATGCATATATGTCAAAATAAAAGGAACTTCATTAAAAGACCTATAGAACGGACGTTGCAATAACTCTCTAATATTACAATAGGGTTATGTTATTATATCTTGTTCTCTTTTCTCTCTCTTGTCATGTCCTTATTCATTGGATAGCTGCCGCGTTCGGGTTCTTACGAATCGTAAACCGTTCTCAAACAGTCCTAGGATTCGAATCGAGTGCGCACTAGTTCTGCGCAGTTCAAAAACGTTTCTTGAACCTTCTGAAATTGAAACCCGAATAAACCTATTTTGAGGCATTATTTTGTTTACGAGTCTTACATTTTACTCAATTTAACTGGGGCGTCTATCCCGCTGGGGTGTCCCGGACTTACCCTAGATTTTCAAATAAAAATTCAACGATAACAGCGGTTTAATCATGTTAAAAATATCAAAATAGCTGGAATGTATTACGAATGTTAATGTTTTGTACACTTGTCAATAAAATAATTTGTCTTGAATCACTGTCACAGAAGTTTTATTTAAACCATAATATTTTGCATTCTGTTCTTCACAAAGTCTAGAAGGTTATGGGCCCAGTTCGTTCATAATTAAACGAAATGTGTTGGTAAAAGATAAAATGGAATTCAAGACACAAGTCGAAAAACTCGATGGTGCTGCAAATTGGGCGAGGTGGAAAAGGCAGAGTAGTTTGCTACTTCACCATCATGATGTTCAAGGGATAGTTACAGGGGATAGTTACTGCATCTATTCCTCCACCAGAAGGTGCTTCAGCAGCGGATAAAGCAGCGCATGAAGCTTCTGTTGAAGTTTTCCGGAAGCATTAGCACAATTAATTTTAGTAAGCAGTCTCAATGATGCAAATGTTGAGGTGACTGCAACATGTGATACAGCCAAAGCTACTTGGGACAAGTTAACTTCAATCTACGAGCAAAGTTCTGGTCAACGCGTAGATCGGTTGATGGAACAGTTTTTCACTATCGAAAAAACACCACAAGAAGGTATTGCAACTCACATTGGGAAATTACAGCAGAATTTTCGTGAGTTGAATGATGAAATGAATAGGCTAATGGAAACAGTATTACCTGATCTACTTTTGATGAGTCGAATTATGTCAACTTTGCCCCCTGACTATTTCGAATTCAAGAGTGTGTGGGAATCAGTTGCAGTTGGAGACAGAACAGTCAACAAATTGATGGAATGTCTTCGGTTGATTGATATGCGATTACTAACAAAACAAGATGATTCCGTAGCTCTGTTTGCTAAACGCAGCATAAAAAAGAGGTATTACAAGATGCGAAAAGAAATGTTTCAAATGTCATAAAGTTGGCCATTTCGCGAAAAATTGTCCAACGAAACGAGATGATATCCAACAATCCACATTACCTACGAATTTTCAGAAGGAAATAAAACACACTGAAGATGCTTTTATTTGTTTTTCCGAAAATATCAGCGAGGAGTTGTAGCTACCAGATTCTGGTGCGTCAGCTCATATGACGAGTAACAAACATTATTTCGTTACTTACCAGGCGTTTGTTACACCGACGTCTGTACAAGTGGGCAACAAATATTTAATTTATGCATACGGAAGTGGAATCATCAACGTAGATATGAATATAAACGGCCAGTGGCAACGAAACCATTTAACCAATGTGTGGTATGTTCCTGAAGTGGGCCGAGATATTTTTTCATTAGGACAAAATATTGAAAAAGGTTTTAACTTCAAAGTTGATCGAAATGGATGCACTCTCATCAAAAAACGGAGTGATACGAATGGAAGGAAAAAGATCTGAAAAAGGACTTTATGAACTAGAAATGCGAGTACTAGTTCCAAAAAGGGGAGCGGAAATATTGATTGCATCGGGAATTGATACCTTACAGTTGGTGGTACGAGAGATTTTGTCACCAGAATAAAAGCCATGTGAAGAAAGTTCTGAATAAATATGGTATCAATGTGAATATCAATGAAGAATTTTGCGATGGGTGCATGTATGGTAAACAGCACAGAGCAAGTTTCGGAATCAGGAAATATCGGCCAACGACTGTAGCGGAGGTCATTCATGCTGTTGTCTGTGGACCAATGCAAGACGATTCGATTGGTGGTGCGAAGTACTTTCTATGTTTTCAGGATAAATATTCGAAATTCAGACGAATCTCCTTTTTAAAATTGAAAAGTGAAGTTTCCGAATTGGCTTAAGACTTTTGTGAATGAAACTGAAAATGCTGGACATACCATCAAAGAGTTTATGTGTGATGGTGGCAAAGAGTTCGATAATATCATGGTGCGAAGTTTCCTCCATTCGAAAGGCATTAATTTTCGTAATATTATGCCTTACAGTCCAGAACAGAATGGTGCGGCAGAACGAGAAAATCGCACGTTAGTAGAAAGTGCACGTTCAATGATTCACGCGAAAGAGTTACCGATTAGACTTTGGGTAGAGGCGATAAATCAAGCGGTTCATGTCATAAATCGTACGGGTCCAACCCCAATAGTGAATAAAACACCATTTGAACTCTGGTTTGGACATGATACTGTGAATATTGATAATTTTCGTGTGTTTGGTACGGAATGTTTTGTCCATGTTCCCAAACCACTTCGGAAAAAAATTGATAAAAAAGGTGTTGGAGGCAGGTTCGTGGGATATTGTGGAGGGAAGGATGGATATCGTATCTGGTTTCAAGACAAAAATCAAATTAAGTTGAGTCGAGACGTTATCTTCAAACCTGAGGATATGTTACAAGAAAAGGTTCAATCCGATAGTAAAGATAGTATTACGCCAGAGTGGTTGAAATTCAATGTTGGACCGACTGGTACTGACTTTAATGAAGTTGTCAATTGTGATAGAATTGAAAACGTCGAAGATAATTCCGAGATGAATTTGCCGCAAATCACTAATACAGAGGAAGTAACAAATAAACAATTTGAAGGGGAAGTCAGCAAGAATTCACGAAGAACGAAGAGACCATCATATCTCAATGATTATGTTTTACTCGCAGAGTGTACAGTACCGGATTCTTTCAAGTCTGCAAAGGCTTCACAAGAAGCAGAGCAGTGGCGGAATGCTATGAATGGAGAGCTCTCTCCTTTAGCCGAAAATAACACCTGGCAGTTGATGAACCTTCCTCAGGGTAAGAAAGTGATGAATAATCGTTAGGTTTTTTGTGTGAAAACCAAAGCTGATGGAAGTCTGGACCTTTTTAAAGCAAGATTGGTGGTTAAAGGTTATACACAAGACTACGAGGAAACTTTCAGTCCTGTTGCACGGTTCGATACAATTCGTACAGTTCTGAGTGTAGCAGCACCTGAAAAATTGCACCTATCCCAATTCGACGTGAAAACAGCCTTTTATATGGAGGTTTATATGAAACAACCAGATGGTTATAGTGATGATGCAAAATAAATCGAAGCTTATATGGTTTGAAGCAGGCCCCGAGATGCTGGAACAATAGGTTTGTCGATTCCATGCGAAATCAAGGTACAACCGATTCATGCTTGTTGGTTCACCTCATAGATCATAAAAAAATTCTAGTCGCCCTGTATGTGGATGATGGACTGATAGCAGCGAGTGACAATTATGATGTTTTGACATTTGTCAAAAATTTGGAATGTGAATTCAAAGTAACAGTCGGGCCTTTGGATTTTTATCTTGGAATGCAAATAATACGATTGGAAGATGGTTCATTATTCCTCAATCAGAATGCCTATGCAACAAAGATTCTGAAGAATGCAATGCTGTAACAACTCCATGTGAAGGGATGGGCAGCACAGATCATGAAGAAGCATCATTAGATGATGAAGTGCCATATCGTCAAGCTGTGAGTAGTTTTATGTATCTGATGATGGCAACACGTGCAGATATTTCCTATGCAGTGAGCCGAATCTTTGGGAAAGCCATCAGTAACGAATTTTCAAGTAGTTGAAAGGAACCCTAGACTATGGATTGTTGTACAGAGCCGAGTTCAAATTCAAAGAACTCGAGGCATATTGTGACGCATATTATGGAGGTGATTTGAAAACAAGACGTTCGAGAACAAGTATAGTTTGCGAGTACTCGGATGGAGCGATACCATGGGCTAGCCAGAAGCGAAAGAGTGTTGTATTATCAAAAACTGAAGCGGAATATGTTGCCGCAAGTGAAGGTACCAAATAAGTTATTTGGCTTACACGCTTGTTGAATGAATTTGCTCAACATAGTGAGTATATTCCCACTCTCCGAGTCGACAACGCAAGTGCCATCAAACTCGCAAAGAACCCAGAATTTCACGAACGTTAAAAGCACATCGTGATGAGATATCACTTTGTTCGTGAAGAATACCAGGAGGGCGTCATCAAAATTGAACACATAGATGGACAGAAACAAATCGCCGATATTATGACGAAACATTCGCCTTGTATACGTTTCGAAAGGCTGAGGAACTCATTAGGAGTCATTCGACTAGAAGAAGACTGAAGAATGAAGGAGGTTACACCAGTTATTCTGAGAGGAAGTGTTAAACTATCAAAATAGCTGGGAAGTATTACGAATGTTAATGTTTTTGTACACTTGTCAATAAAATAATTTATCTTAAATCACTGTCACAAAAGCTTTATTTAACCATAATATTTTGCATTGTGTTCTATACAAAGTCTAAAAAATCATATTACAAGAAAATCGTAAAGTTAATTCATACAGCCGAATGTCCTTGGGATTTTCTGTAATCTCAGCACAGTGCCAATCATGTTATTCCACTAGGAAAGCTTCAGAGGTTCGGAATTTGGAGTATATCATACCTATTGCTGTGTACATGCCGGTTGGGGCGCCACCGTTTTCTGCAAATGGCGACAACGAGAAGTAATCAGTAATAGTTGAATGTTATGTTTTCATGTTCATTTGTGCGTTAAATAACGGTTAGGACTCTTCAGTGAACTGGTGGATGTCATATTGTGACTGAGAAACTTTCGATAGAGACTATTTGGTTCGATTGAAGTGGTGCGAATGCCCTCATTTGTTGACATTTTCAATTTTCCTACTGTGTTCATTTCGGGTTTTGGGTTTGTTCTGAAGCTTTGATTGTTTGACTTTATTCATATTAATTTTCTTTCGAAGACTGACGTTGAAAATTGATTTGGAGATTTTTTTAAACCCGCAACTTAAAACAATCAAACAGCGATAGCTTCAAAGACGTGGCAATATTGCACGAACGATAAGCCCGACGATCAGTGAACACTAAACTAGCCCCCCCTATTCTTATTTTTGATACAGCTCTTCCAAGTTCAGGAGTGTAACTGATACATGTCATGAATTACCTCTCCTACACCATGTTTTCTTCCCGAGCAATCAGTTTCCGGGCACATTACAGAACAAAATAAGCTTCTGCAGAATTGTGGATTTTTTGGAGCAAAAGAAGGAATTTCACTTACTTTTTTCTGTCGTAATTTGATCGCGAGTTTCAGTCTGTTCAAGTGCATCCTGTCCCCGTGCTCGAAGGCTGGCCCAGTCGGATCGTGATTCAAAAGGACCTCCAATTCGTAGGAGCTCCGCGTGTGATCCAGGAGCGCCGTCGCGAAGTCTTGGCACTGCTTCCTGAGCTCCTGATACTCGCTTTTGAATTCGTGTTCCATGAAGCTCAGTCTGTGAAATGAATAATGGTTCTGGATAATGAATGTTCCATTAACAATGGGCCATGTGGACCTTCATTGTTAAGTTTCAAATAAAACTTGATCGTTTTCATTGCCGCAAACAATATTTGGGAAGGAATGTAAGAATCTGTTGATTTTTGCACAAATTCGAGATTTATTGATTTCACAGAAATGTTGATATCTGAAATTGTAACTTTCACAATGTGTTACAAATAACGGAACGTAGTAGTGAAAATATTGGGATAAGTTTCTGATTTCTTGCTTGGATAATGGAATAAATTGAAGTTTTTGGAGCTGTGTGCACGTAATGAAATAGCAGGAGTAAAAGAATTTTGTATTTCGTGCAAAATAATATATAATATATAATTTTGCACGAAATACAAAATCTTTCTACTCCTGCAATGGAATATATTGCTGGGATCTATTTTTTAATAAACAGGATATGAACCCACTTTTTGTACTCCCATTTCATAACTAACTAGCTGATACCCGCGACTTCGCGTGGAATTTGTTTATTTTCCTATGTTTTTCTCCGTTTTGTTTAATCTAGCTTATAATAATAATAATCGCTATCATTGATAGTAAGTGACAGATGATTAATACATGAATTGTGTTAACATATGTTAAGAAATGGCAAAGTAATTTCTTGCACTCAACCAATATTCAATTATGCTTATAGAGAAAAAAAAAGGAAACTAATTTACAATATCTAGCTTTCTCTATATCTAAATAATAATAATGTGTTTGACGCAAAGGGAAATATCCTGCCTGAGTAATAATATGTTAGTGTGTCAGATCACATAGAATGGGGTTAAGTTGTACATGGATAATTTTTTTTTTTTGAAGTTGTAGATATACAACGGAAAGACTTATAAATGTATATCATCCATCAACAAAAGTTTTCCATTTTTTTTTTAGGTCGAATAGAAGAATTTTTCAGATCATCTGGAACCTTACTTTATAGCCCTGATATCATATAGGAAAATGAAGACTGGGAGAGAGAGGATTAATGCATATATAATTTCGTTTCCTCAAACTACAGATCAAAGAGACACATAAATTTTGTACCCGTTGTAGTCTGTTTATATCCGATTTGAGTAAGGCTGGACCAAAGACGAAATCTGCGGATTATTTTACATTTTTGTCTAGGAAGATCTGATGGAGTAGATAAATTCCAGATTTCAAAATGCTCTTCTGATGACAGTATTCACATGCTTCTGGTACCTCAGAGAATTGTCCATGAAGAGCCTAGATTTTAAACGATATCTGTGAATGAGTTTGTTATTGACTCGAAGATTGATATAAGGTGAGCAACTAATTCGGACGTCTTTTGGCATTTGATTTTGAAGGATTGATAGAAAGACACAGTCGACTATAGCAGTCAGATCATCATTCATATGCTGAACCAAAAGGGCTAAGTTACTTTCGGTTGAGGAGAGATACAGTTGAACATCATCCACATAAAAATGGCTACTGGAATAGTGTAAAGTTCTGTGTAACACAATACTGTACAAAATGAATATTAACGGGCCTGAAATTGATCCTTGTGGTACCCCATTTTCGATGTGTATATAATCAGACTCTTGGTTAACGAGGGTGAACGATAGTATAGGTAATTTTTGAAAAACAACAGAAGAATCACTGAAACCAATATAGTGTAATATGGTTAGTAATAGGTCATGTTTGATTCCATCGAATGCTTTAGTTCTGTCTAGGAATACAAGTAGCAGCAACAGTTTATCATCTTAATGTTTGAGAATGTCATCCGTCACATTCAGAAGTGCTGTAGTACAACTGTGATCTGTCCTGAACCCTGATTGGTCGGAATGGTGTTATATAACACTATATTATTAACAATATATATAACACTATATTATATAACAATACTTCCTATACTATATTATATAACAATACTTCCTTCATTTTAAGTATTTTTTTCACAATAATGTCATGTACATATTTTAGGACCCTGAAGAAGTTTCAAAATTGAAACGAAAGCTCGGTCCATCGTATTAAAGAGTTTTTCATAGTTCAACACTTGTGCTGACTGAAGTTCCCCGTTATTCCCCACTGTTCATACCAATTTTCAGTCGTTATTTCTAAATTTATATATATATATATATATGAATGTTGAAAGTTTTATATATATATATATATATATATATATATATATTTATATATATATATATATATATATATTTATATATATATATATATATATAGTTAGGTACAAAACTAGGGATATTGGGGTAAGCAGCAATGGAAAAGTAAACTCTCCAAGGTTTAGCCAAGCTGTCGAAAATGTTTATTTCCATCATCAGGGAGACTGCAATAGATATAAAACCAAACCAAAACATTATGCTACTTACAACTTCGTTGAGGTTGGTTTCAATGATGTTGAACACATTCATCTAACATAGTGATACCAAAGAAAAACACGTAGTCAAGGAATAAAACGAAGTTCAAAGTTAATACAACCACATTAGATTGTTTAAAATTATATAAATATAAATGGGTACTCTATGTGGTGTGACAAGTTGGGAATGAATCCCGCAATTATATTTAAGCCAACCCCACCTGACGGGTGTCATTTGTAAATTGTTACAGTGGTGCCAACCAGTAGATTAGTTTCAACTGATGTTATCAGTGGCGGTAATGTTGAAAATTACTATTATTTGATATTCAAAAGGATTTTTCGTCCCACAAGTTCAAATTCAGTTGGATCTCTCGGAAATCGGGACCAGGAGGTAAAACTATTTTTTTATTGCTAATGTTTCGGATTCGTTCATTCCTTTTTCAAAGCTGAAATGAATAGTTACATGTAGTAGACGTAAAACAGAACTTAATTTCTATGACCCACCTTCAAAATTAAGTTATTCCTGATTATGAATTCAACTTCAGACAATTGTTGCGAAGTGGTCATCGAGACAAATTCCTGTCGGTAAACTACTCATTGGCACAAAATACAAACTTCAAAATTAACGTGAAACAAGCATACACACATTTAAATATAGACGTACGTTGGTGTATGGTCAATAAGCAACTGAACATCTCCCTGAAACATTCGAGCGCTGTGTAGATATAAAAACCAAAAACTGATTCATCTATTGTTCAGAAATCTGTTCTTTCTTTTGTATCTTCCTAGGATATGTCTATATTCTCTGGTAAAATTTTGTGTGTCGCTTTTCTGGTTTACACTATGTTCATGGAGGTCAATTTGGATCATTTCTACCAACAATCTCTTTGGATAAGATGTCTCTCTTTCTAGAATTTTTACAGAATCGAAATTACAAGATGCCTCAAAATGGTGAGCGGCAAGTGGTGTGTTCTTTTTTATTTCTATTCTTTTCGTAACAGTCATATTTATGCTGGTACATTCTGGTTTTCAAATACTGTTCAGTTTGTCTTATGTAACATTTTCCGCATTCACAGGGAATCCTATATCAAACATGAATCTGATTCCGTCGGTATTCTGTCTTTTAACTGAGTAAATAATTTTTCTGTTGTTCTCAAATTGTAAAAGGCAAACTTGTGAGAATCCGTTGCTAAACAATTTTTGATTTTGTATGAGAGTCCATCAATGAATGGAAATTTGGAGAAGTGACACCTTTCTTTGGGAAGAATTTCTTGCCTATCTGTACTGTAGCGTTTATTGATGATGATGTTAATTAATTTCGCGGGGTGGTTGTTATTTTTTAATAAGTTTTTTACTTTGCCTATATTCTCCGTGTGGAAGCAATCAACACTGAGGGGAAATGGCTCTAGAAATTAAGTTGAAACCTGTATTCAGCTTTTGGCCAAACGAGTGTTCTGATGAATAGTTCAATATTCTCCCTGAGTTGGTAGGTTTAATGTACCACTTACTGAGTAATTTCCCGTTGTTTTGTCTTGTGATCTGGAGGTCTAAGAACGGTAGTTTATAGTTTCTTTTTCTATTTCTAACGTGAATTGAATGTTGGGGTTGAAACTATCGAATATAATTGATATTTTTTCTGATTCATCGGCTGGAATGTCAACAATGAAATCGTCCACATAATATTTTATGAAGGTTGTATCAGAAGGAAATCTCGATGTTATATGTTTGTAATTATATAATTAACCACTGAGTTCGCTAACACTGGGCTGGCTGGATTTCCCATGACTGTATCATCTTTTTGTTTGTACAATATTCCATCAAATATAGAATAGTTGGAGTTAAAAATAAAGTCGATTAGTTCTAAAAAAAGATCCATTGGAAATTCTGTATATGCGGAAATTGTTTCCCATTCTGATCTTGAAATATATCTGATTAACTTTTTCGGAATTTGTGTAAAAAAAGAGGCAACATCCAGACAGATTAGGATATGATTTTGCGGTAAAACAATATCTTTTTGAAAATTCTTTGAATTCCATGGAGTTTCTAAAGTTGTATTGAAAGGTTGTTGTTGAATTATTAAGAATTTGGTGAACGAAGCAATCTAGATTATACGTTGGGGAATTCATACAGTTAACGACAGGTCTAAGGTGCATCCCCTGTTTGTGAGTTTTTCTCAACCCATATAGACGAGGAGTCACTGCATTGTGTTTCTTCAACTTATTCGCCTCTTCCAACGTGATGTATCCTCCTGTTTCTAAAGTGTCCACTAAGTCATTGGCCTCGGATTGGAATTTGTGGGTTGGATCCCTTCCTATTTTTACCTAAGTAGTGTCATCCTCCAACATGTTTTTCATGCCATCCAAATAGTCTGTTTTTAACATAATGACCCTATAGTTTCCTTTGTCTCAATTCATTATAATTATTTCGGGGTGTTGTTTCAATAAAATTCTCGTCTCATTATATTCCCGCGACATGCTATGACTTTTTTTTTATTCTCATGATTGTTATGGAAATTTGTTGATGTCCCTCTCAAAACATCTTTTTCTTCTTTACTTTTAGGAAGGCAACTGATGAAAAATTCCAAATCTTTTAAAATTGTGGGGATAGGTATCTCTTTTGTATCCACCGGTAAAGCGAATTTTGGGCCTAGACTCAGTATGGTTTTTACATTCTTCGGAATCTCTATATTTGTATAAATATTTATCCAATTATCTTGTGTTTTTATGTCCATCGTATATTGTTTGTTTTTTAGTTCACGGTATTTTTTCAAGTGTCTGTCTTTGCTCGTTTTGAAGAGGTTTTTGTGTGTCTTGTTCATTTTTCTTCGAAACTCATTATAATATCATCTGGTATCTTATCTTTAAGAGAGGTTTTTGCGGGTCAACACCCGTTTAAACATGCAAAGGCAGACACTTGAAGAAATACCGGGAAATAAAAAACAGACAACATCCGGTGGACATAAAAAAAACAAGATAATTGGATAATAATTATACAAATATATTGATTCCGAAGAATGTAAGAACCATACTGAGTCTAGGCCCAAAATTCGCTTTGGCGGTGGATACACAAGAGGTAACAATCCCCACAATTTTAAAAGATTTGGAATTTTTCATCAGCTGTCTCCCTAAAAGTGAAAAAGAAAAAGATATCTCGAGAGGGACATCAACAAATATAATAACAAATTACTATAACAATCTTGAGAATGAAAAGAAAGTCCATAGCATGTCGCGGGAATATAATGAGACAAGAATTGTTTTGAAACAACGCCCAGAAATAATTATAATGAATTCAGACAAAGAAAACTATAAGGTCATTATGTTAAAAACAGACTATTTAGATGGCATGAAAAACATGGTGGAGGATGACATTACTAATGAAAAAATAGGAAGGGATCCAACCCACGTGTTCCAATCCGAGGCCAATGACCTGGTAGACACTCAAGAAACAGGAGGGTATATTATGTTAGAAGAGGCGAAGAAGTTGAAAAAACACAATGCAGTGGCTCCTCGTCTATATGGATTGAGAAAAACTCACAAACAGGGGATACACCTTAGACCTGTCGTAAACTGTATAGATTTCCCAACGTATAATCTAGCTTGCTTTATTCACCAAATTCTCAATAATTCAACAACAACCTTCCAATACAGCATTACAAACTCCATGGAGTTCAAAGAATTTTCCAAAGATATTGTTTTACCGCATAATCATATCCTAATCTCTCTGAATGTTGTCTCTCTTTTTACAAACTTCCGAAAAATATAATCAGAGATATTTTAAGATCAGAATGGGAAACAATTTCCGCATATACAAATATTCCAATGAATATTTTTTTAGAACTAATCGACTTTATTTTTAACTCCAGCTATTTTATATTTGATGGAATATTGTACAAACAAAAAGAGGGTACACCCATAGGAAATCCAGCCAGCGAACTTAGTGGTTAATTATATAATTACAAACATAACATCGAGATTGCCTTCTGATATAACCTTCATGAAATATTATGTGTACGATTTCCTTGTTGACATTCCAGCCGATGAATCAGAAGAAATATGAAATTTATTTAATAGTTTCAACCCCAACATTCAATTCACGTTAGAGATAGAAGAATAAAATAAACTACCGTTCTCAGACCTTCAGATAACATTGTTTTCAATGGGAAATTACTCAGTAATTGGTACATCAAACCAACCAACTCAGGGAGAATATTAAACTATTTGTCAGAACACTCGTCTAGCCAAAAGGTGGATACAGCTTCCAACTTAATTTCTGGATCAATTACGCTCAGTGATGACTGCTTCCACACGGAGAATATAGGCAAAGTAAAAAACTTTAAAAAAAATAACAACTACCTCGCGAAATTAATTAACATCATCATCAATAAACGCTACATAACAGATAGGCAAGAGATTCTCCCCAAATAAAGGGGTACCTTTTTCAAATTTCCATTTATTGATGAACTCTCATACAAAATCAAAAATAGTTTATCAACGGAATCTCACAAGTTCGTCTCTTACAATTTGAAAACAACAGGAAAATCAGTTACTCAGTTAAAAGACAGAATACCGACGGAATCAGATTGATGTTTGATATAAAGGATTTTCTGTGAATGCGGAAAATGTTACATAGGACAAACTAAACAGTATTTGAAAACCAGAATGTACCAGCATCAATATGACTATAACGAAAAGAATAAAAATAAAATAGAAAACACAGCACTTGCCGCTCACCATTTTGGAGCATCTTGTAAATTCGTTTACAATTCGGTAAAAATTCTAGAAAGAGACATCTTATCCAAAGAGATTGTCAGGAGAAATGATACAAATTAACCTCCATGAAAATAGTGTGAACCAAAAAAGCGACACACAAAATTTAACCAAAATATATACACATATTCTAGAAAGGTACAAAAGAAAGAACAGATTTCCGAAAAATAGATAAATCAGTTTTTGGTTTTTATAGCTACACAGCGCTCGAATGTATCAGGGAGATGTTCAGTAGCTTATTGACCATATACCAACGTACGTCTATATTTTTATGTGTCTGTGCTTGTTTTACGTTAATTCTAAAGTTTGTAATGTGTATTTTGTGCCAATGTATATTTTACCGACAGGAATTTGTCTCGATCACCACCTCGCAACAATTGTCTGAAGTTGAATTCATAATCAGGATTAACTTGATTTTAAAGGTGGGTCATAGAAATTAAGTTCAGTTCTTCGTCTAGTACATGTAACTATTGTCAGCTTTGACAAAGGAATGAACGATTCCGAAATGTTAGCAATAAAAAAAATAGTTTTACTCCCTGATCCCGATTTCCGTGAAATCCAACTTAATTATTTGATATAACATTGTTGTCAATATTGATTGATATCTAGAGATACAATAAACAAGAGTAGATCTCACTCAAATGGTTAATATCTGTTTTTTTAATTATACAATTGTTTTCATGATAAATGAAAGCCATTTATATGAATGTTCTCTTATATGTATGTGACTCTGACGCTAGCACTTCCACTAAATCGCAATCCATTTGGTGGTCAAATTCATTCACATGTTCTGCCAGAGCACATGTGTGTATATTTATATATGTATATATATACTAGCGAACCCGACAGACGTTGTCCTGTCCAAATTTCTATGTTCCCTAAAATGTTTTTCCCGAAAATTTTCCCGTTTTCCCATTTTCCTGTTACCCCTTTTTGTCTTTACTCCGTTATCCCGTTTTCCCGTTATCTCCTTATCCTGTCATCCCGTTATCCCGTTTTTTCGTCATCCCGTTATTCCCGTTATCCCGTTATCCAGTTATCCCGTTACCCCGTTATCCCGTTTCCCTGTTATCCCGTTTTTTCTTCATTCCGTTATCCCGTTTTCTCCTTATCCCCTTATCCTGTTATCCCATTATACCGTTTTCCCGTTTTTCGTTATCCCGTTATTCCCGTTTTCCTGTTATCCCGTTTTTTATTTATCCGGTTATTCCTTTTCCCGTTATTCCCTTATCCTGTCATCCTGTTATTCCGTTTTTCCGTTTTTTCGTTATCCCCTTTTTCCCGTTATCCCATTTTTCTGAAAAAAAAATACAAAATAGGAATCGATCGTAGAAGGGTGAATTAAGATTAATGACAAAATATAAATAAAAATCTTCCCAAAAAAATAGGGGTTGATTGTAGAAGGATGAAAGTTAAGGACTGTATGTATTTTTGAATGAAGTATCATAAAAAAATAAAAACCAAAAATTTCGTCTAAAAAATAAAAAATAAAATTAAGGGGTGGACCACCCTTTACGTTTGGGGGGATCATTTTTGAATCCAAACCATCCATGGCGCCACCAAACCGCATACAATAAAATTCATTCAAATCGGTCCAGCCGTTTAGGAGGAGTATGGTGACAACACACGTACAGTAGAATTATATATATAAGATATATATATATATATATATATATATATATATATATATATATATATATATATATGAAGATATACATAAAACTTTCAACATTCATATATATCTATATATATATATGAATGTTGAAAGTTTTATATATATATCTTTGAATATATATAAAATTTTCAACATTCATATATATTTATATATATGAATGTAGAAAGTTTTATATATATTTTAAATATATATATATATATATATATATATTGTTATGTTATGTTATGCCAGTTGTAAATTTTAAAAGACTAAAAAAACCACAAAAAGAATAAATAAAATTTATAATTTAAAATTTAACCCTTTTTTCAAAAGACAACAAAAAGTCCAAATGTACAAAATTGTCATGAATAAAAAGTAATGAAATTGTAGCTAACTATTAGTAGACAATGAGAGAACAGCAAACGTCTTTATGAAAATAGCCAATCAGGGAACAGATGGTCAGGTGTAAAATTGGAAATTGTGGGAGAATAGCAATGAGATGGTATCAAAAGCAATTATTATGGAAATTTGTAAATAGTAATAAGTATGGAAAAATAGTTGGATATATAAATTGAGTAAGATAAATATAAACAGTGAAAAGTAACAATTCAGTGCGAGAATTCAAATATTCAAATGGAGAAACAAGGAGGATATGAGGTATCTAGGCGATAGAAAAACAAAGCTCCGAGGAGATCAAAATAATTTTCCAAGCTGATAGCACGCAAAATTTTACTAAAAGAAAATTGGAATAATCCCATCATTTGGTCAACAAAAACAATATTACCTCAATGAAATAACATATCCACGGATCCTTATGCTGATTTCCACCTCTGAATAGTTCCTGAGACAAGGTATTGCAGTCCTGACAGCGATTGGAGAGAGGAGACATCCAGTTTAATGGTATAGTTTGAACACCAACAGTTCCAACCAGGTATAAAAACTTTCATAGTGTATTTCTGGTCCAGAACTATTTCACAAATAACCAATTGCACATTCGAAGAACTCTATTTCACTTTACTTTGAACAATAACAGAAAATTTTACATTCACGAAAAGTGAGTTTCTGTTTATCTATCCATGATCTGATTTATTATTATTATTCGTGAATATTTGTTTGATTCACTCTAGTATAAGTTATATTTCCTAGGCCAGGTAATTATAAGTCTTCCTGAATAAAGGAGATAATTGTTTTTGATATTTGGTTGTTTTTTTTCTCACAATGATCAACTAACATAACAAAGATCATTCAATGAACTGAAATTAGTCACCAGTGGCAGTGTGTCTATTGCTTTGAACCGGCCACCTTGAGATAAAAAGGGCGTACCAACTGTAGCTAAGCCGTGGTGAGAAAAATAATAATTGTTGGTAGCGTGACGAGAGAACAGTGACGTTCGCTGGCAATTATTATTACAGGGGCAGAAATATCTATTTGTATCATATCAATTTGGCTCACAAAGAATAGCGAAAATTATTAGCAATCTTATTATTATATAAAAACAATTTATACTTTTCAATTCATCAAACCATAACAATTGGCACCCAAAATGTGGGGCGAAATAATAACAAAATGATTTATCAATACATAACAATAAATATATATATATATACATATATATATCTATATATATATATATTTATCTTTATATATATAATTCTACTGTACGTGTGTTGTCACTGCACTCCTCCTAAACGGCTGGACCGATTTGAATGAATTTTTTTGTATGCGTTTTGGTGGCGCCCTGGATGGTTAAGATTCACAAATGATCCACCCCTTATTTATTATTATTTTTATTCGTTTCGTAACAGTCATATTTATGCTGGTACATTCTGGTTTTTAAATACTATTTAGTTTGTCCTATGTAACATTTTCCGTATCACAGGGAAGCCTATATATCAAACATGAATCTGATTCCGTCGCTATTCTGTCTTTCAACTGAGTAAATAATTGTTCTGTTGTTTTTAAATTGTAATAGGCGAACTTGTGAGAATCCGTTTGATAGACAATTTTTGATTCTGTATGAGAGTCCATCATTAAACGGAAATTTGAAAAAGGGACACCTCTCTTCGGGGAAAATCTCATGAATATCTGTTCTGTAGCGTTCATTGATGATGATGTTAATTAATTTCGCGGGGTAGTTGTAATTATTTAATAAGTTTTTACTTTGCCTATATTCTCTGTGTGGGAGTAATTATCACTGAGCGTAATTGCTCTAGACATTGAGTTGAAGGCTGTATTCACCTTTAGCTGAACGAGTGTTCTGACAAATAGTTCAATATTCTCCTGAGTTGGTAGGTTTCATGTACCAATTACAGAGTAATTTCCCATTGTTTATCTGAAGGTCTAAGAACGGTAGTTTATTTTCTTCTTTATTTCTAACGTAAATTGAATGTTGGGGTTGAAACTATTAAAGATGTTAATATTTCTTTGATTATCGGCTGGAATGTCAAGAATGCAATCGTCCACATAATATTTTATGAAGGTTATATCGAAAGGCAATCTCGATGTTATGTTTGTAATTATATAATTAACCACTAAGTTCGCTAACACTGGGCTGCCTGGATTTCCCATGGCTGTACCCTCTTTTTGTTTGTACAATATTCCATCAAATATAAAATAGCAAGAGTTGAAAATAAAGTCGATTATTTCTAAAAAAAGATTCATTGGAATATCTGAATATGCGGAAATTGTTTCCCACCCTGAGCTCAAAATATCTCTGATTAACTTTTTCGGAATTTTTGTGAAAAGAGAGACAACATCCAGAGAGATTAGGATATGATTATGCGGTAAAACAATATCTTTGGAACATTCTTTGAACTCCATGGAGTGATTGTTGTTGAATTATCAAGACTTTGGTGAATAAAGCAAGCTAAATTATACATTGGGGAATTTATACAGTTTACGACAAGTATAAGGTGCATCCCCTGTTTGTGATCTTATCTTCGAGTGAGTTGTTCGCATAATTTATATTATTTTGAATATTTATAATTGTCCAAATGGTAATTTTTATTTTCATGTTTAGCACCGTTTTTTTTAATCAACTTCATGTTTAAACGAGTGTTTATCTAGTTCCCCCTTTTAAACATGAAGTAAACCGAATAATAACGAGATTTAAAAAACGGTTAAACATGAAAATACAAATAACCTTCTGGACAATCAGAAATATTCAAAATAATATAAATTATGCAGAACACTCACTCAAAGATAAGATACCAGATGATATTATAATGAGTTTCGAGAAAAAATAAACAAGTCATACAAAAACCTTTCGAAACGAGCAAAGACAGACCCTTGAAAAAATACCGGGAACTAAAAAACAAACAACATTCGATAGACATAAAAACACAACATAATTGGATAAATAATTAAAAAAAACCATACTGAGTCTCGGCCCAAAATTTGCTTTGCCGGTGGATACAAAAGATATACCAATCCCCCCAATTTTAAAAGATTTGGAATTTTTCATCAGTTGCCTTCCTAAAAGTGAAGAAGAAAAAGATGTTTCGAGAGGGACATCAACAAATATAATAACAAATTTCTATAACAATCATGAGAATAAAAAGTAAGTCCATAGCATGTTGCGGGAATATAATGAGACGTGAATTTTTTCGAAACAACACCCGTAAATAATTATAATGAATTCAGACAAAGAAAACTCTACGGTCATTATGTTGAAAACAGACTATTTAGATGGCATGAAAAACATGTTGGAGGATGACACTACTTATGAAATAAATAGGAAGGGATCCAACCCACAAATTCCAATCCGAGGCCAATGACTTGGTGGACACTTTAGAAACAAGAGAGTACATTACGTTAGAAGAGGCGAAGAAGTTGAATAAACACAATGCAGTGGCTCCTCGTCTATATGGATTGAGAAAAACTCACAAACAGGAAATGCACCTTAGACCTGTCGTAAACTGTATAAATTCCCCAACGTATAATCTAGCTTGCCTTATTCACCAAATTTCAATAATTCAACAACAACCTTCCAGCATTAGAGACTCCATGGAGTTGAAAGAATTTTCCAAAGATATTGCTTTACCGCACAATCATATCCTTATATCTCTGGATGTTGTCTCTCTTTTTACTGAAATTCCAAAAAGTTAACAGAGATATTTTAAGATCAGAATGGGAAATAATTTCCGCATATACAGATATTCCAATGAATCTTTTTTTAGAACTAATCGACTTCATTTTTAACTCCAGCTAATTATATTTGATGGAATATTGTACAGAAAAAGAGGGTACAGCCATGGGAAATCCAGCCAGCCCAGTGTTAGCAAAATTAGTGGGTAATTATATAATTACAAACATAACATCGATATTGCCTTCTGATATAACCTTCATTAAATATTATGTGGACGATTGCATTCTTGACATTCTAGCCGATGAATCAGAAAAAATATTGAACATCTTTAATAGTTTCAACCCCAACATTCAAGTCACGTTAGAAATAGAAGAAGAAAATAAACTACCGTTCTAAGACCTTCAGATCACACGACAAAACAATGGGAAATCACTTGGTACATTGGTACCAACCCAGGGAGAATATTGAACTATTTGTCAGAACACTCGTTCAGCCAAAAGGTGAAAACAGCTTCCAACTTAATTTCTAGAGCAATAACGCTCAGTGATGATTGCTTCCACAAAGTGAAAAACTTACTAAAAAATAACAACTTCCCTGCGAAATTATTTAACATCATCATCAATAAACGCTACAGAACAGATAGAAGAGATTCTCCCCAGAGAAAAGTGTCACTTTTTCAAATTTCTATTTATTGATGGACTCTCATACAAAATTAAAAATTGTTTATCAACGGATTCTCACAAGGTCGCCTTTTACAATTTAAAAACAACAGGAAAATTATTTACTCAGTTAAAAGACAGAATACGGACGGAATCAGATTCATGTTTGATATATAGGATTCCCTGTGAATGCGGAAAATGTTACATAGGACAAACTAAGCGGTTTTCAAAAACCACAATGTAGTAGCATGAATATGACTGTTACGAGAAGAATGAAAATAAAAAATAGAGAATAGCACTCGCCGCTCACCATTTTGAAGCATCTTGTAATTTCGATTTCGATTCAGTAAAAATTCTAGAAAGAGATACATTTTATCCAAAGAGATTGTTATGGAAAATGATCCAAATTTATCTCCATAACCAAAAAAGTGACACACGAAATTTGACCAAAAAAGATACACATATTCCAGAAACGTACAAAAGAAAGAACAGATTTCCGAACCATAGATAAATCAGTTTTTGGTTTTTATAACTAGAGAGCGCTCGAATATGTCAGAGAGATGTTCAGTTGCTTATTGACCATACACCAACGTACGTCTATATTTTAATGTGTCTGTGCTTGTTTTACGTTAATTTTCAAGTTTGTTATGCGTATTTTGTGCCAATATGTATTTTACCGACTGGAATTTGTCTCGATCACCACCTCTCAACAATTGTCTGAAGTTGAAATCATAATCAGGATTAACTTAAATTTAAAGGTATGTCATAGAAATAAAGTTCCGTTTTTCGTCTACTACATGTAACTATTGTCATTATAGCTTCGGAAAAGGAATAAACGATTCCTAAACGTTAGCAATAAAAAAATTGTTTCACTCCCTGGTCCCGATTTCCGTGAAATCCCACTAAATTTGAACTTGTGGGACAAAAATCATTTTGAATATCAAATAATGGTTCTTTTTAACATTTCCGCCACTGATAACATCAGTTGGTACTAATCTAACAGTTGGCACCACTGTAACAATTTCCAAATGACACCCGTCAGGTGGGGTTGGCTTAAATATAATAGCGGGATTTATTCCTAACTTGTTACACCACATAGAGTACCCATTCATATTCATATAATTTTAAACAATGCTAATGTGGTTGTGTTAACTTTGAACTTCGTTTCATTCCTTGATCTACGTGTTTTTTTCTTGTATCAATATGTTAGAAGAATATGTTTAACATCATTGAAACCAATTTCAACGAAGTTGTAAGTAGCATAATGTTTCGCACTTGAATATGTATTACCATTGATTTTTTCATCTATTGTAGTCTCCCTGATGATGGAAATAAACATTTCCGAAAGCTTGGCTAAACCTCAAAGAGTTTACTTTTCCATAGCTGCTTACTCCAATATCCCTAGTTTTGTACCTAATTAGTCAGCAAATACTATCCATATATATATATATATATATATATATATATATATATTCACAACGTTTCGGCAAATTCACATTTGCCACCTTCAGGTGGTGCCTAGAAATTCGATTGTTTTGAACTCGACTGATCTTTTCGTGTGGTGCTTCTCAATTTGTAATGGTGATTATTCGATTGCGCACGATCGTCATGATTGGTTTCCTTCGTTCGTGCCCTGTTTTGGGTGTGGCCAGAAGAGGTCGTTGTTGGATGCGTTGTTACCGGATCGCCACAGGTGTTACTCGATTGTGCACGATCGTCACGATCGGCCTCCTTCGTTCGTGCCCTGCTTTGTATGGGGCCAGAAAATGTCGTTGTCGGATGCGCCGTTGCCAGGTCGCCATAAGTGTTTCTGGGTGAACTCTCTGCTGAGAGCGGCGGAGTTCCATCTCCGCTGATATTTTGTTGTTGATTTATCTGTCGGTGGGCCAAGATAGATCTCCATATGAATGGTAATTTTCGACTGTCATCCCTTCTGTTCATATAATGTGGTCACTTTCCGATTTTGATGGCCTCTCTAGTTGTTCTTGAGTGTAAATTATCATCACTTGCCAATGTCCGAGTGTCACTAAAGTTTATGCTGTGTCTTGTTGTTAGTACATACCGTGGCCCCCTTTGTTTCGTCATAAAAACCTTTGGTTCCTCTTTGCGGATGCTTGATTGATCTGTTTGTTTGCCCTATGTTCGTTCTTTTCACAATTTCCACATGGTACCATGTAGACTCATTAGCACCCAGTGGTATATATCTTTGATCCAGTACCGTCGATTTTTTTGGTAGAGTCTAAAAACTTGATTCTTCTGTATAGTGATTATTCTGGGATGAATTATTAAGGTAGTTGAAGAATGACGGTAGTTCCTGGAGTCATGTGGCCAAATCTAAGAATGTCATCAACAATCCTAGCAAAGTTTTGTTTCGAGCTCGATGTGTATGTCATTTTATTTCTTCCATGAAAGTTTGTGATCGTTGATAGTGCTGATCCCATTGGTGCTTGTTCTGTCCAGATTTGTATCATAATGAAATAGTGTAATGTAGTCGCCATAGTGATTATGTGTTCTTCGAATTCTGAAACCCATGGAACTAGCTCAACATATTATACCCGAGAAAACCTACGAAATATATATATATATATATATATATATATAAAAAATATATATATATAAATATAATATATATATATATATATATAAAATATATATATATATATATATATATATATTCTTCGTAGATTTTCTCGGGTATAATATGTTGAGCTAGTTCCTCAGGTTTCGAACCCGAAGAACACATAATCACTTTGGCGACACATTGCATCAAACACACCTATTTCATTTATGATAACGACCGATACGGACAAGCAAAGGGAGCACCAATGGGATCAGCACTATCAACGATCATCGCAAACTTCGTCATGGAAGAAATACAAATGAAAGCATACACAACATCGAGCTCGAAACCAAAACTTTCGCTGAGATATGTTGATGACATTCTCATGATTTGGCCGCATGGACTTCAGGAATTACCGTCATTCTTCAACCACCTTAATGAAATTTATCCGCAGAATGAATTCACTATGAAAACAGAAGGAGATAACAAACTGGTTTTTCTAGGCGTTATGCTCACAAAGAAATTCGACGGTACACTGGGTCACTGTATATCGCAATAAAACTCACACCAATCGGTACCTGAACGCAAATTATCATCACCATCCACAACAAATCACTAAGTGGCGAAGACACTAAAACAGATCAAGAAGATTGGCAAACAAAGACCACATAAAAAAGGAGTTGGAAAATATCGAAACGAGCCTCCAGATGAATGGATACCCCAAGTAAACTATCAAAGCAGCATCCAGAGTCAAAAATAAACAACGAGAAGCTCAGGAACCACTGATTGGCAAAACATTATAACCATGCATAAAGGGTACAACGGACAGGATCAGCAGAAATCTTCACCTACACAATATTCTTACAGCGTTCACAACAGATCATACAAAAAGATCTACCTCTAGAAATCCCAAAGACCATATACCACTAGAGTGTCAATGAGTCTATGGAATATCATGTGGAAATTGTAAAAAGACGTACATAGGGCAAACAAACATATCAATCAACATCCGCAAAGATGGACACAAAGTTTCTATACGAAACAAGGAGGCCACAGCATGTACTTAGAACAGGACACAGCATAAACTTTAGTGACACTCGGACTTCGGTAAGTGATGATAATTTACACTCAAGAACAACGAGAGAAGCCATCGAAATCGAAAAACGACCACATAATATGAACAGAAGGGATGATAGTCGAAAACTACCAACCATATGGAGATCTATCTTGGCCCACCGACAAATTAATCAACAACAAAAAATCAGCGGAGATGGAACATCGCCGCTCTCAGCAGAGAGTTCACCCAGAAACCCTTATGGCGACCTGGCAACGGCGCATCCGACAACGGCATTTTCTGGCCCCATACAAAGCAGGGCACGAACAAAGGAGGCCGATCGTGACGATCGTGCACAATCGAGTAACACCTGTGACGATATGGCAACAACTCATCCAACAATGACCTCTTCCGGCCACACCCAGAAGAGGGTACGAACGAAAGAAACAAATCGTGACGATCGTGCGCAATCGACTTATGACCATTACAAATTGAGAAGCTCAACACGAAAAGATCAGTCGAGTTCAAAACAATCTAATTTCTAGACATCACCTGGAGATGGCAGATGTGAATTTGCCGAAACGTCGTGAATTATATATATATATATATATATATATATATATATATATTTGCTGACTAGTTGGGTACAAAACTAGGGATATTGGGGTAAGCAGCAATGAAAAAGTAAACTCTCTGAGGTTTAGCCAAGCTGTCGGAAATGTTTATTCCCATCATCAGGGAGACTACAATAGATATAAAACCAATGGTAATACATATTCAAGTGCGAAACATTATACTACCTACAACTTCGTTGAAGTTGGTTTTAATGATGTTGAACATATTCATCTAACATAGTGATACCAAAGAAAAACACGTAGATCAAGGAATAAAACGAAGTTCAAAGTTAAAACAACCACATTAGCATTGTTTAAAATTATATGAATATAAATGGGTACTCTAGGTGGTGTGACAAGTTAGGAATGAATACCGCAATTATATTTAGCCAACCCCACCTGACGGTGTCATTGAAATTGTAACAGTGGTGCCAACCAGTAGATTAGTTTCAACTGATGTTATCAGTGGCGGTTATGTTAAAAATAACTATTATTTGATATTCAAAATGATTTCTCGTCCCACAAGTTCAAATTTAGTTGGATTTCACGGAAATCGGGACCAGGAGGTAAAACTATTTTTTCATTGCTAACGTTTAGGAATCGTTTATACCTTTTTCAAAACTCAAATGACAATAGTTACATGTAGTAGACGAAAAACGGAACTCAATTTCTATGACCCACCTTTAAAATTAAGTTGATCCTGATTATGAATTTAACTTCAGACAAATGTTGCGAGGTGGTCATCGAGACGAATTCCTGTCGGTGAAATACACATTGGCACAAAATACAAACTTTAAAATTAACGTAAAACAAGCATTCACACATTTAAATATAGACGTACGTTGGTGTATGGTCGATAAGCAACTGAACATCTCCCCTGAAACATTCGAGCTGTGTAGATATAAAACCAAAAAATGATTCATCTTTTGTTCAGAAATCTGTTCTTTTTTTGTATCTTCTTGAATATGTCTATTTTTTTTGGTCAAATTTTGTATGTCGCTTTTCTGGTTTACACTATGTTCATGGAGGTCAATTTGGATCATTTCGCCTAACAATCTCTTTGGATAAGATGTCTCTTTTCTAAATTTTCACCGAATCGAAATTACAAGATGCTTCCCAAAAAGGTGAGCGCAAGAGGTGTGTGTTCTTTTATATTTTTATTCTTTCGTAACAGTCATATTCATGCTGGTACATTCCGGTTTTAAATACTGTTTATTTGTCTTATGTAACATCTTCCGCATTCACAGGAATCCTATATATCAAACATGAATCTGATTCCGTCGGGATTCTGTCTTTAACTGAGTAAATGATTTTTCTTGTTCTCCAAAAGGCGAACTTGGAGAATCCGTTATAAACAATTTTGATTTTGTATGAGAGTCCATCAATAAATGGAAATTTGAGAAGTGACACCTTCTTCTGTACTATTGATCTGTACTTTAGTTGATGATGATGTTAAATAATTTCAGGGTAGTTGTTATTTTTTAATAAGTTTTTACTTGCCTATATTCTCCTGTGAAAGCAATCAACACTGAGGGAAATGCTAGAAATTAGTTGAAAGCTGTATTCACCTTTTGGCTGAACGAGTGTTCTAGAATAGTTCAATATTCTCCCTGAGTTGGTAGGTTTCATGTACCACTTATGAGTGATTTCCTGTCGTTCTGTCTGTGATATGAAGGTCTTAGAACGGTAGTTTATATTATCTTCTTCTATTTCTAAGAATTGAATGTTGGGGTTGAAACTATTGAATATGTTTGATATTTCTTCTGATTCATCGGCTGGAAGGTCAATAATGCAATCGCCCAAATAATATTTAATGAAGGTTGTATGAAGGAAATCTCGATTTATGTTTGTAATTATATAATTAACCACTAAGTTCCAACACTGGGCGGCTGAATTTATGACTGTACCTCTTTATTGTTTCTCCAATATTCCATCAAATATAAAATAGTTGGGCGAAAATAAAGTCGATTAGTTCTGAAAAAAAAATTCATTGACTATCTGTATATGGAAATTGTTTCCCATTCTGATCTTGAAATATCTCTGATTAACTTTTTGGGAAATTTTTGGTGAAAAAAAGAGGAAACAATATCTGTTTAAAAAATTCTTTGAATTCCGTATTTTTTAATCCCTTATTGGGAGGTTGTTGTTAAATTATTAAGAATTTGGTAGATAAAGCAACCTAGATTATACGTTGGGGAATTCATATAGTTAACGACAGGTTTGAGGTGCATCCCTGTTTGTGATTTTTTCTCAATCCATATAGACGAGGGCCACTACTTTGTGTTTCTTCAACTCATTCGCCTCTTCTAACGTAATGTACCATCCTGTTTCTAAAGTGTCCAAGGTCATTGGCCCTGATTGGGAATTTTGTGGGTTGGACCCCTTCCTATTTTTTTTTCCTAAGTAGTGTCATCCAACATATATTTCATGCCATCCAAATAGTCTGTTTTAACATAATGACCCTATATTTTCCTTGTCTCAGTTCATTATAATTTTCCGGGTGTTGTTTAAAAAAAAAATTCTCGTCTCCTTTATATTCCCGGACATGCTATGGACTTTTTTTTAATTCTCATGATTATTTTAGAAATTTTTATTATATTTGTAGATGTCCCTCTAAAAATATCTTTCTCTTCTTTACTTTTTAGGAAGGCAACTGATGAAAAATTCCAAATCTTTTAAAATTGTGGGGATAGGTATCTCTTGTGTATCCACCGGCAAAGCGAATTTCGGGCCTAGACCTTACATTCTTCGGAATCTCTATATTTGTATAATTATTCATCCAATCATCTTGTGTTTTTATGTCCATCGTATGTTGTTTGTTTTTTAGTTCACGGTATTTTTTCAAGTGTCTGTCTTTGCTCGTTTTCAAGAGGTTTTTGTCTGACTTGTTGATTTTTTTTCGAAACTCATTATAATATCATCTGATATCTTATCTTCAAGTGAGTTTTATGCATAATTTATATTATTTTGAATATTTCTGCTTGTTCAAATGATAGTTTTTGTTTCAATGTTTAGCACTGTTTTTTTAAATCTTGTTATCATACGGTCTACTTCATGTTCAAACGGGGCAACACCCGTTCAAACATGCAAAGGCAGACACTTGAAAAAATACCGGGAAATAAAAAACAAACAACATCCGATAATCTGTCTAGATTTTGCCTCTTTTTTACACAAATTCCGAAAACGTGTATCAGATATATTTCAAGATCAGAATGGGAAACAATTTCCGCATATATTCCATATTCCAATGAATCTTTTCTTAGAACTAATCGACTTTATTTTTAACTCCAACTATCCTATATTTGATGGGATATTGTACAAACAAAAAGAGGGTAGAGTCATGGGAAATCCAGCCAGCCCAGTGTTAGCGAACTTAGTTGTTAATGATATAATTACAAACATAACATCGAGATTTCCTTCTGATACAACCTTCATAAAATATTATGTGGACGATTGCATTATTGACCTTCCAGCCGATGAATCAGAAGAAATATCAAACATATTCAATAGTTTCAACCCCAACATTCAATTCACGTTAGAAATAGAGGAAGATAATATAAACTACCGTTCTTAGACCTTCAGATCACAAGACAAAACAACAGGAAATTACTCAGTGAGTGATACATGAAACCTACCAACTCAGGGAGAATATTGAACTATTTATCAGAACACTCGTTTAGCCAAAAGGTGAATACAGCTTTCAACTCAATTTCTAGAGCCTTTTCCCCTCAGCGTTGATTGCTTCCACACGGAGAATATAGGCAAACTAAAAAACTTATTAAAAATAACAACTACCCGCGAAATTAATTAACATCATCATCAATAAAGCACAGTACAGATAGACAGAATTCTTCCCAAAGAAATATGTCACTTCTCCAAATTTCCATTCATTGATGGCTCTCATACAAAATCAAAAATTGTTTATCATCGGATTCTCAAAAGTTCGCTTTTTACAATTTGAGAACAACAGAAAAATCATTTACTCAGTTAAAAGACAGAATACCGACGGAATCAAATTCATGTTTGATATATAGGATTCCCTGTGAATGCGGAAAATGTTACATAAGACAAACTAAACAGTATTTAAAAACCGAAATGTACCAGCATAAATATGACTGTTACGAAAAGAATAAAAATAAGAAAGAACACACACCTCTTGCCGCTCACTATTTTGAAGCATCTTGTAATTTCGATTCGGTAAAAATTCTAGAAAGAGAGACATCTTATCCAAAGAGAATGTTAGGGAATGATCCAAATTGACAATGTGTAAAACCAGGAAAGCGACACACAAAATTTGACCAAAAAAATATAGACATATTCAAGAAAGATACAAAAAAGAACAGATTTCTGAACAATAGAAGAATTAGTTTTGTTTATATCTACACACGCTCGAATGTTTCAGGGAGATGTTCAGTTGCTTATTGACCATACACCAACGTACGTCTATATTTAAATGTAGAATGCTTGTTTTACGTTAATTTTAAAGTTTGTATTTGTGCCAATGTGTATTTTACCCACAGAAAATTGTCTCGATGACCAACCTCGCAACATTTGTCTGACGTTGAATCAAAGCAGGATTTAACTTTTAATTTTTAAAGGGGTCATAGAAATTGAGTTCCGTTTTTTGTCTAATAATGAAACTATTGTCATTTGAGCTTTGAAAAGGAATAAACGATTCCGAAACGTTTGCAATAAAAAAAAAGTTTTACCTGGTCCGATTCCTGAAATCCAACCCAAATTTGAATTTGTGGGACGAAAAATCATTTTGAATATCAGATAATAGTTATTTTAACATAACGCACTGATAACATCAGTTGAAACTAATTTTACTGGTTGGCACCCCCTGAACAATTTCCAAAAGACACCCGTCAGGTGGGGGCTTAAAATATAATTGGGGATTCATTCTAACTTGTCACACCACAAGAGTACCCATTTATATTTATATAATTTTAAACACTGCTAATGTGGTTGTTTTAACTTTGAACTTCGTTTTATTCCTTGATCTACGTGTTTTCTTTGGTATCACTATGTTAGATGAATATGTTCAACACCATTGAAACCAACCTCAACGAAGTTGTAGAGCATAATGTTTCGCACTTGAATATGTATTACCATTGGTTTTATATCCATTGTAGTCTCCCTGATGATGGGAATAAACATTTCCGACAGCTTGGCTACCTTAGAGAGTTTACTTTTTCATTGCTGCTTATCCCAATATCCCCAGTTTTGTACCTAACTAGTCAGCAAATACTACCCACATATATATATATATATATATATATATATATATTCACAACGTTTCGGCAAATTCACATTTGCCATCTCCAGGTGATGTCTAGAAATTAGATTGTTTTGAACTCGACTGATCTTTTCGTGTTGTGGTTCTCAATTTGTAATGGTCATTAGTCGATTGCGCACGATCGTCACGATTGGTTTCTTTCGTTCGTACCCCTTTGGGTGTGGCCGGAAAAGGTCGTTGTTGGATGCAGTTGTTGCCGGATCGCCACAGGTGTTACTCGATTGTGCACGATCGTCACGATCGGCCTTCTTCGTTTTTGCCCCTGCTTTGTATGAGGCCAGAAATGTCGTTGTCGGATGCGCGTTGCCAGGTCGCCATAAGTGTTTCTGGGCGAACTCTCTGAGAGCGGCGATGTTCCATCTCCGCTGATATTTTGTTGTTGATTAATTTGTCGGTGGGCCAAGATAGATCTCCATATGGTTGGTAGTTTTCGACTGTCATCCCTTCTTTCATATTATGTGGTTGTTTTTCGAACTCGATGGCTTCTAGTTGTTCTTGAGTGTATATCATCACTTGCCAATGTCCGAGTCTCACTAAAGTTTTGATGTGTCCTGTTGTTAGTACATGCTGTGGCCTCCTTTGTTTCTGTATAGAAACTTTGTGTTCTCTTGCGGATGTTGATTAATCTGTTTGTTTGCCCTATGTACGTCTTTTACAATTTCCACATAGTACCCATAGACTCATTGGCACTCTAGTGGTATACGGTCTTTGGGATTTCTGAGGTAGATCTTCTTGTATATCTGTTGTGAACGCTGTAAGGATATTTTGTAGGTGAAGATTTCTGCTGATCCTGCTCGTTGTACCCTTTATGCATGGTGATAATGTTTTGCCAATCAGTGGTTCCCGAGCTTCTCTTTGTTTATTTTTGACTCTAGATGCTGCTTTGATAGTTTACTTGGGGTATCCATTCATCTGGAGGCTCGTTTCGATATTCTCCGACTCCTTTTTTATTTGGTCTTTGTTTGCCAATCTTCTTGATCGAGTTATTAGTGTCTTCGCCACTTAGTGATTTGTTGTGGATGGTTATGGGAATTTGCGTTCAGGTACCGATTGGTGTGAGTTTTATTGCGATATACAGTGACCCAGTGTACCGTCGAATTTCTTTGTGAGCATAACGTCTAGAAAAACCAGTTTGTTATCTCCTTCTGTTTTCATAGTGAATTCATTCCGCGTATAAATTTCATCAAGGTGGTTGAAGAATGACGGTAATTCCTGAAGTCCATGCGGCCAAATCATGAGAATGTCATCAACATATCTTAGCGAAAGTTTTGGTTTTGAGCACGATGTTGTGTATGCTTTCATTTGTATTTCTTCCATGCAGAAGTTTGCGATGATCGGTGATAGTGCTGATCCCATTGGTGCTGATATATATATATATATATATATATATATATATATATATATATATATATATATATATATATATATATATATATATATATTAAATAACCCAATATATTTTCCAATGAAACCCTCGAATGTTCGATGACTAGAAATGCACTGATATAATCACCTTTTTCGAAACTGTGGCACCTGGAAATATACCGGGGTCCACGGATGGTGGCTAGCCTCTATAACTTTTCTGTTTTCGGAGATAATGGAATGAAATTCGGAGGATCTGTTTAATGCATAAAACTGCATTTTATTCATTATAACTCAACTTCAGGCAAATTCCGAATTCGCCGGAAGTTACATAAACTTTCGATTTTCACTGGGACACCTGGTATATTTTCAGTTTTTTGTCTCCTTATGACATTTAGAATACAACCATGTATCATTTGATACGTTTGTAAAGTTCTTTTATTTAATTTTTCGAAATACATTTTTATTCTAGTGGGCTATGGATACCTTCAAATAACTAATTCCAGTCCTGAAATGTTTGTAAAAATACAACTCTACTGTTTTCGATCAAAATATTTCAGCTATGTGAGGTTTGATTTTAAAATTTTTATTACGTTTTTTTTTAATGGCAACATAGTGGCTCGTCAGGTTATAAAAAAAAAATATTCTATTACATTAATTTGATACCACACTCCATTAGGTTGTAAGAAAACTTTCGATAAAAAACTGAAAATATAACGTTAGAACTTCCGTTAGTTGAAAATTTATTGAGATTAATATAAGATTTAAAATCATCCAGTGAGTAGCCTCGGACCAACACAACCGAAACTAAATCATTAAATTGTTGCGGTAAAATTATTTTACAACCTTCTACAAAGTCAATTAGGCAGTTATTGTGTACCTCTTTGTTTGAAAATCATGGAAAATAACAATATTCATACAAGATCTGAAAAGTTGATATGTTATTAAATTTTGGAGAGTGTAGGCAAAATTCAACCGATGCTGCACGTCTCTACGCACAGAGATATCCTGATCGGCGTCACCCGACCCGGCAATATTTTCCAAAACTGGTTAAAAAAATGCGAAATGAACCTGATAATGATGGGAACGATTCGTTTGTTGTGAGTGAAGAGAAAGAAATATATGTTCTGGCATACGTTCAAGTAAATATTAATACGACACTGAGGGAGATTGCAAGAGAATGTGTCATTTCGAAGTCTTCTGCAGCTAACATTTTGAAGAAACATAAATATCATTCATTTAAATATCAACTATACCAGCACATGTACCGAAACGATAATGCAAGGAGACTTGAGTATTGCAATTGGTTCTTTGGACAATATTTGGAGGTTGACACATTTCCATATAAAATTCTGTATACTGACGAAAGCCGTTTCACAATTTGGGACATTTCAACAGAAATAAAAGCGATATTGGTCCGATGCAGATTTACATTGATGGAGAGAGGAAATTTCCAAGAACGGTTTGGTTTCAATTGTTGGGTTGGGATTCTAGGGGACAGAATTTCAGGCCCATAATTTTTTGACGGTGTCCTGACAGGGCTAGATATCTAAGTTTCCTCGCGCAGGAAATTGAGCATCGAGTTGGATTATTTTATCAACAAGATGGTGTTCCACCACAGAACCTGAGGGCAGTTAGGGAATATCTGCATGAAACATACAACGAAAACGGGATTGAAAATATGGGTCCAGTTAGGTGGCCGGCGAGGTAAAATAGGGTTGTTTTCAATTTATACCTTTATTTATACCTTTTAAAAAAATATATTTCAGGTCACCCGACCAAAACCTCTAGATTTTTATATTATAGGGATCTCTTAAAAATGAGGATTATGATGTACCTCATGACATACGACATGAATTAGAGGACAAAGTAAGGGCAGCTATTCATAGAATTACACAAAGACAGTTGAGAAACGTTGTAAGAGCAACAATAACTAAAGTTCGCCTTTGTCATCAACAAGATGGAGGTCACTTTGAACATCTGGAACCCTAAAGATATGTAATTAGGGAGTTTCAATATAATTTTTTCATTTTCAACAGGTGCTCCATTTTAGAATAGTTCTAACGTTATGGTATTTTCAGTTTATTATCGAAAGTTTTCTTACAACCTAATGGAGTGCGGTATCAAACTATTCGTGATAAAAAAGTAATTTTATTCTAACCCGACGAGCCACCATGTTGCCATTTGAAAAAAAATAGTAATACAAATTTTAAAATCAAACGTTACATAGCTGAAACATTTTGATCGAAAACAGTAAAGTTGTATTTTTACGAACATTTTAGGACTAAAATTAGTTATTTGAACGTATCCATAGCCCTCTAGAATAAAAAATAATTTCGAAAAAAAAATAAAAAACGGTTACAAACAGTGAAAGATGATACATGGTTGTATTTTAAATGTCATATGGTGATGAAAAAACTGAAAATATACCAGGTGTTCCATATAAAAATAGAAAGTTCATGTCATTTCCGGTGAATCCGGAATTCGCATGGAGTTGAGTTAAATGCAGTTTTATGCATTTAACAGATCCTTTGAATTTCATTCCATTATCTCCGAAAACAAAAAAGTTATAGGGGCGAGCCACCTTCCGTGGCACCCGGTATTTAATTGAGAAGATTGTTTCTCATAGTCAGATTTAATTTTACATATTCATGTTAAATCTTTTGATGATTCAAGAGTACCTATTTATAATATACACTGTGACACTCTATGTAACCATATGATATTGTGCTCATTAGAATCAGTAACGATATTGATTAATTGATTGGAAAGTGCAATATGAGATCTCAAAGTTGAGATTAGGAACATCAACGTAAAAAAAAATGCCAAATAGTCATCATGAATTATTGTACAAACTCACTCCATTTCATTTTATTTAATAGCCATAGCTTTCTTAATTGGACAGTAACACAAAAAAGCATCAAAAACTACTAGGGATTTGTTCACGAAGAATTTTTTTTAAAAATAAATAGTAGATATTTTATATAATGTTCTCACCTGCGCAGCTCCCACGACAGCTCGAAGGCAGTGAGGATAGGATCCTTGGAGGAGAGGGCGATCAACGATGGCGAGGCGAGAGCCCGATATGCATTTATCCGGCTCCTCGAGTGGCGCAAAGAGTCCTCCATGCGAGAGGTGACGCACTCGTCGCATCCGCATCTGGAACGTGTCAAATTGCTCATTAAAAGTGCTGGAAGGTATATGCATAGAATATTCTAGAAATGTAGAATGCATTTTTTTGTCAATTGTATCGTGTATGGAATGGAATCGAGGAAATACCATCTTTATTCATTTTAAACAGAACATCACATCACTGGGTGACCAGAATATCTGGAGAATGAGAGAATTAAAATGGTGATACAAGTTCCATTTGTTTCCACCACTATTATAGGGTATACTAATTGAGTAATGCATTATTTTATGGATTTGTCATTCTCTTCAGATTGATCCCGTTATCACAACAAGACATCAAAAAATGTGATTTAAGTTTAACGATCATGATCCCCAGAACCCAAAAATACCATATATATATATATATATATATATAATATATATATATATATATATATATAGAAAGGAAAATTGTGGCATTCCAGACAGATTTTTAAATTATAAAAAACACCATCTCTGAGCAGAATTCGATCTTCTAGATCCTGAGTCGTACAATCAATCAATCAATAATAGTTTATTCAGATTTCTGTATTCACATTACATTCCTATCTGACCTAATATAAACATATTTACAATCTCAACACAAACATATATATATATATATATATATATATATATATATATAATATATATATAGTTAGTTGTTTATTTTCTTGAACCACTGTATATATTTTTTTTTGTTTTTCCTTTCTTGGACATAAGGTTCATTTAAAAAGCATTCTCCATGTTTGACAAACTGTTTTTGCTTACATTTTAGTCTGACCCATTGAGAAAGGCCAAAACCCTGGCTGAAACGTCTGAAATTAATAAATAACATGAAATAACAACCTCTACTTTTTAAATGTCCAAGAAAGGAAAAACAAAACAAAAAAATTTATATATATATATGTATATATATATATATATATATATATATATATATATATATATATATATATATATATATATATATATATATATATATATATATATATATATATATATATATATATATTTATATATAAATTCAGATATAACGACTGAAAATTGGTATGAACAGTGGGGAATAACGGGGAAAAACTCTTTAATACTTTGGACAGAGCTTTCGTTTCAATTTTGAAACTTCTTCAGGGTCCCGAAATATGTAAATTACAGTATTGAGAAAAAATACTGAAAATGAAGGGAGTAAAATATGAAAACATTGGTCGTAATGGTGTTATAGCTTTGACGTTTCAGGTAACATTGAAAGATTTGAAATTACTACCTATCATGATTAATCGTCAGAAAAATATAAAATATTGTAGTCGGTGTGTAAATTTTTATTCTTCGAAAATCATCAGCTTCGATCTATTTGTAAAAGATACCTGTAGATTTCACTAAGATTTTCGATATCTGTTTTTTTGTTCATATTTTGATTGGATTTATTAATTTCAATCATTTCAAGAAATAATCTTTTAGAGATTTGTTTTTCCAAATTTAAAACTTGTGCTTTGTCGAATGATATTTTATGGCCTGTTTCAATAGCATGTTGAGCCAATGCACATGATTTGTTGTTGAGTCTTATATCACTTCTATAAGAGATAATACGATTATTTGAAGTTCTTGAACTTGTACCAATATAATTCAAATCACAGTTGTTACATGGTATGCTGTAGACAACATATGATTTCCTCAAATCTGGAGTGGTATCTTTCAACCTCGTATTCAAATTTCCAATAGTCTTGATATTTTTTTGTGAGATTTTTATGTAACTTTCATTTTTGAATAATTTAATTATATTTGCTGATAGAATTCCTATAATAGGAATTAAAAATTAAATTATTCTTTTATTGTTATTTTCTAAATTTTAATTATTTGTGTCATCATTATTAATTTGTCTATCAGAGTTGGTATTTGTTAAGAAGTTTTTTGGGGTAAGAATTATCTAGTAAAATATTTCTGGGATTTTTTTTTTTCAATTCTCTTTGAGTGGAAGTAGTGATAGTTCACGTATCTTCCAGAGTTTGTTGGTTTTATATACCAATCTGTGATTAGTGAATTGTTTTCTCTACGGATTATTCTAGTATCTAAGAACGGAATAGGTACTTTTTTCTTTCGAATTCAATTGTGAATTGTTAATTTTCATTGTAGTTATTAACTCTTTTTTTAAAATTTCATTGGTTATCCATTGGTATTGCACAAATAATATCATCTACAAATTTTTTTGAAAATGGAACTTTAAAGGTCAATTGTGGTAATATTTCTTCGAAAAGGTCATCAGTTCCATGAGAAGCAATGATGGGTGAGATACTAGCTCCCATATGTGTTCCAAGATTTTGTTTGTAGAAATTTCCTCCAAATGAAAAAAAACTTAATTTGAATATGAGTTGAATAATTTCAAAAAAAATTGTTTGTGAAATATTACAATGTTCTTCTATTTTACTCCATCTTTTAGTTATACTTTTCAAAACTAATTCTGTCGGTATGTTACAATACCAATGGTTGAATTCAATCAAATTTTAAAAAGTGAATAACTACAATAAAAATTTACAATTCACAATTGGATTCGAAAAAAATCAAAGTATTTCGTTCTTAATTACTAGAATAATCCGTAGGGAAAACAATTCACTAATCACAGATTGGTATAATAAAACCAAAAAACTCTGAAAGATACATACACTATCATTCCTTCCACTCAAAAATAAGGAAAATAAAAGAATCGAGATGTTGGTTCATCCTTCATTGAAAAATAAAAATTTTAAAATTCTGAAATATTTTACTAGATAATTCTTACTCCAAAAAACTTCTTAACAGAATTGTTTCCAATACCAACTCTGATAGACAAATCAATAATGATGACACAAATAATCAAAATTCGGAAAATAACAATAAAAGAAAAATTTAATTTTCAATTCCTATTATAGGAATTCTATCATCAAATATAATTAAATTATTCAAAAATGAAAGTAACATAAAAATGTCACAAAAAAATATCAAGACTATTGGAAATTTAGATACGAGGCTAAAAGATACACACCAGATTTGAAGAAATCAAATGTTGTCTACAGCATACCATGTGAAAACTGTTATTCGAATTATATTGGTACAAGTTCAAGAACGTTAAATAATCGTATTATCTCTCATAGAAGTGATATAAGACTCAAAAAGAAATCATGTGCATTGGCCCAACATGCTATTGGAACAGGCCATAAAATATAATTCGAACAAGCACAAGTTTTATATCATAAAAAAAAATTATTTGAAAGATGATTCCTTGAAATGATTGAAATTATTAAATCCAATCAAAATATGAACAAAAAAACAGATATCAAAATCTTAGTGAAATCTACAGTTACTTTTACAATAGATCAAAATGGATGATTTTCAATGAATAAAAATTTACACACTCACTACAATATTTCATATTTTTCTGACGATTAATCATAATAGGTAGTAATTTCAAATCTTCCAATATCACTTGAAACGTTAAAGCTATAACTCCATGCCGACCAATGTTTTCATATTTTACGTTTTCTTTTTCTAAAAGTTAATGTTTATCAATCAACCACTCACATTACTGTAAGTACTTCCTTCATTTTAAGTATTTTTTCTCAATAATGTAATTACATATTTTAGGACCCTGCAGAAGTTTTAAAATTGAAACGAAAGCTCGGTCCAGAGTATTAAAGAGTTTTTCATATTTCAACACTTGTGCTGACTGGAGATCCCCGTTACTCCCCACTGTTTATATATATATATATATATATATATATATTACAAATACAATCCGGGGAGAGCCGGAGCGTCCCCCCGAAGCACTGTTGCCAATACTCCAGACGAACGCCCCGGTCCAAAGGCGGACTGCAGCCGTCAATCCACGGAGACGTTAGAAAAAGGTGAAATTGGTCTTGATGGCCATTGATAAATTCTTGATATCCATTCCATCTTCGTAACGCACCCCAACTGACATTAAATTCTGAGAAAAAGCGGTATTTCGAATGGCAGACGGAGTCTTTTGCCTTTGATAGCTCAGTTGGTAGACCGTTCGACTAGAGACCTAGATGACCCAGGTTCAAATTATCCTGCTCGAAAAATTTTTTTTGCTATCATTAAAAAATCTGCTTGAATTGCCACAATTTTCCTTTTTTTCATATTTTTCACAGACTCAATTTTCATTCGTTATTATATATTTGGCAAAAAACCTCATTCAGTGGTCAGAGATCACCACCTGACCCTTGACTGATGCCGTCAATCCACGGCGACGTTAGGAAAAGGTAAAATTGATTTCGATGGCCATTGATAAGTTTTTGATATCCATTCCACCTTCGTAACGCACCCCAACTAACATTAGTTTCTAGGAAAAAGCGGTATCTCAAATCGCAGACGGACTAATACTCCCACTGATCACCAGCGATTCTCTGGAAAACGGTTAGCTGATTCAAAGAAATGCGGTAGACCAAAATATTTGTTAAATTTTTTTCCGAAATAGTTTTTTTTTCCGAAATAGAATTTTTTTTCCGAAATAGAAAATTGTGGCCAGAAAAACTGTAAGCAACCCTCATTCTCTCCCCTTATTTTTGAAGCAAGAAATGAATAGATCATGTAAATTTTCCGAACATTTGATGCATAATAGTAGCCACAATTCAAAATTAAAATTTTTTTTCTCGCAACTTTGATGTCTGTATGGAAAAAAAGTCTTATTTTGACCCCAGGAAGATGCCCCTCAAAATATTTGTATTGATTTTTGTAATACTCTGTATATTCATGTTATTCCAAAAATATATTATATCGGATACAACTAGTGCTCAGAAATTCAGAATTTTTTTTTTCCACAACGGATTATCAACTATAGATCTTTTAAGTATATGATAAATCTATCACATTGCCAAAAACAATTTATCTATAATGCGGAATCTAGAATCAGGAATATGCCGAGTGTTACGCAAGATGATTTTTTATCATAATTCGGGTTTTTTATCTGATGTGATTTGGGAAAAAAATAACAAATTATCAATTGATCACCTGATTACCTTTTTTCCGTACTCAGATAACACTGTGCTGGAAAAGTGAAATTAAATAATGTGCGATACGTAAACAAAACTTTTTCCCATATATGCAATGGTGTTTGTTGTTTCATAAAACAATGATTCAGTTGCATTTGATAATAACTTCATACCGAAAAAATGCCTGAAGAAGACTGTGGTCACAGTCGAAACGTTGGATGTGTAATGATAACATTATTTGGAAGAAATGTTCTGGGGACAATGATCGCCAAAGATATACCAAACTTCTTTGGATATTTTCTATAGTATTGCTGATGTGCATGATGAAATTTCGCCAGTCTTTCAATATAATGATTTTTTTCCAACTTATTTTTTCATAGTAAAAATTTTCATTAAAAGGACTTTTTGTAGATTTATTTATGAACAGTAAACGTCGACATGTTTCGTTGACTCATAGGTCAACATCTTCAGGATATATATATATATATATTTTTTTTTTTTTTTTTTATTTGTTCTGGTTCCCACGAAAAGGGATATTCTGTAATGTTCAGAGAACATCGTGGGAACCAAGGGAAAGAAGGTAGGAGTTGGTGTTCTTCTTAAATTTCTGGAGGTTGTATGCCTCGGGGAACACCTCCTAGGCAATGAGTTCCAAAGCCTCGCAGTTCGTTGGATGAATGAGTCTTTGGAAAGTGATGTTCTGCAGGTCTCCAAAGTGACCACGAAGGGGTGTGAAGACTGAACTTGACGGGTTAATCTCGAAGAGACTGCCAAAGGAGGAACGATTGTTGATATTTCAGAAGAGCATCGCCCATGAAAATATCTATAAAATAGAGACAAATCGCCAACTTTTCTACGGTGTTCCAGACAAGTGAGCGAGTTTGTAAGCGAGGCATCACCGACGAGACGAATTGCCCTTTTTTGGACAGAATCCAATAGCTTCAGGATATGTTTAGGTGCCGCACTCCAAATATGGGAACAGTATTCCAAATTAAAAACCAATTTGGACCTCACGATTTTCCCAGGAAAGGTTATTGCTAAGTAATACCAAGCATCGATATGGATGACTTCAGTGGTATGGTTACTCCTGACAAAGTTATGTTAGGCACAGTGAGATCGGCTTTTCTAGAGAAAAGACATGCTTGTGTTTTGTTTGCATTGAATTCTACCAAGTTATTGGATCCCCATTTGAGAATTGTTGCTAAGTCCATATTTATATTGTTAACATTTCTTCCTCGTTCATTTCTGGTTTCACGGGCTGATATAGGGGCCCTGGAAGAGAAAGCGGTATGGAGGGTACTATCATCGGCAAAGCTGTGTACGGGACATGAAGTTGCTTTCAACAGGTCGTTGATGTGAAGTAAAAATAGTGTTGGTGCTAGAATGGATCCTTGCGGAACACCAGCATTTATGAGTAGAGTGTCAGATGAAACTCCATCGACCACTACATGGAGAGACCTGTTTGAGAGAAAACTAGCAAGCAGAGAACACAGCTGAGGGGCAAGCCATAAGATGGAAGCTTGGCGAGGAGTCCCTGGTGCCAAACTCGATCGAACGCCTTGAGATATCTAATGCCACAGCTAAAGTTTCTCCATACTTTTCAATAGATAGCTGCCATATATGTGAGACGTATGCGAGCAGGTCACCAGTTGATCTCTGAGGGCGGAAGCCATATTGCCTATCATTGATAATTCCTGAGTCTTCCAGATATTTCATGAGCTCGATGTTGATGGCTTTTTCCATGACCTTTGAAATAATAGATAGCAGTGCGATAGGTCTGTAGTTGCTAGGTAGGGTCTTTTTGCCTTTTTAGGGACTGGCTGTACTCTTGCAATTTTCCAATTGGACGGAAATACTCCCAAATTGTAAGAGTGGTTGAACAACTTGCAAAGAACAGGTGTTAGTTCGGGGCACATTTCTTGAGAACAATCGGCGGGATTCCGTCAGATCCACAGGCTTTGTTGGTGTTGAGACCCAGCAAAATCTTTCTGATAGTACGTTGGCGAAAGGTGATCTCGGGCATGTGACTGTCAATAGGTGTAATGTTCGGGGTTGTTTTCCGAAGAATCCAGAGTGGAATTTCCAGCAAATAGGTGCGCAAAGATATTGGCTTTTTCCTGGGCAGTCGTTGCTAGTGTTCCATCTTCTTTGGTTAGGGAAGGAAAAGAACTGGAAGTGAAGTTTCTTCCCACAGCTTTGGGAAAGACCAAAATGAACGGGATCCGTTGGGACATTCAACAAGTTTTGATCTTATTTTGGCATTATGAGCATCTTTGAACATTCTATTGTCTCTTTGCATATGCCTCTAGCCTCAACGTATGCTGCTCTGGTCTCAGGTCCCGGATTTTTTTGCCATCGATGGTATGCTGCCTGTTTGGAAGCCACAGCTCTAGAGCAGTTTCTGTTAAACCAGGTCTTATCGGATGATGTTCTTCTTTCGGTATTCGGTATGTAAGTTTGCATCCCCAACATGATGATTTCAGAAATTGTCTCAGCACATCGTGTTGGATCTACTGAAGAGAAACAAACTCTCTTCCATGGAAACGCTGAGAAAAACATACGAAGACACTTCCAAATCGGCCGAATTGTAACGCAACATGAGACGGGTGGTATTGTGCTGCTCGATGGTAAATGGAAAGAGCATGTTGTGGAGATGAGGGTGTGATCAGAGTTTCCAAGTGGGGCACAAACTTCTATTCTATACGGGTCAGGATTGGTGGTGAGGAAAAGATCTAGTGTATTGGCAGACTGGTTGTTGACATCAGGGATGCGGGTTGGTAGCTCGACCAGTTGTTCTAGACCATGAGTGATGGCGAAGGCCTCAGCTTATATGGCGAAGGCCTCAGCTTATATATATATATATATATATATATATATATATATATATATATATACAGTGTGACCCATTTAAAATGGAACCAGCCCTGTAGAATACGCATTTTTCAATCATTCTCAAAAAAATTTAATATGAAGCATTAAAAATTGTATTTTGACACAAATTTTCATAACTTTAGTTTCATTTCCAAGGCACTCTATGGTTTTTTTTTCTTCGTCAAAAACGGCAAAATTTTATTAGCCAATTTTTGTTTTGAAATTTGACAACACCCCTGAATTCTTAGTCTTATAAATGAAAACCATGGAAATTTCATAAAAAAATATTGGTTAACAACGAAGTTACAATAACTTTAATTTTGGAAACAAAGTATTTGATTATAATTTCATTTAGATTATAGACATATTTAAAATCTGGCAACACTGCCGATACAAAGTAGAACACCAATGAATTTATACAGCGAAAATCCGAAGTCAATAGCTCGTTCCGTTCTACAGTTATATCTCCTGAAAGTATGGTAATGTGAGCGATTTGTGGTGGAAGCGATTTTGTAATAAAAATCTGACTACGCCACTGGATTTGTAAATTATATTCCCTTAAAATAATTTATTTGAGTTTAGGTTATAAGTGTGTTCGAAAATAACAGAAAATTAAAAATTCATTTCCAAGTTATGCAGTCTTCCTTAGCCGATAATAACGAAATAAACCGAATCAAGTTTTGAAGTATCAAAATTATTTATTGAGTAATGAAACAGAAAGCAGGACAAAAAATGTTTTTTTTTAATTCTGCAAAACTCAATTGAAACAAGCTTTTAGAGAAGGTATCAATAATTTGAGGAAAGCTGAACTAATACATTAGGCATAGGGATTGTACTAAATCAATAGTAGGATGTGATTTAGTACACCACAAATCGCTCACATTACCATACTTTCAGGAGTTATAACTGTAGAACGGAATGAGCTAATGACTTCGGATTTTCGCTGTACAAATTCACTGGTGTTCTACTTTGTATAGGCATTGTTGCCAGATTTTAAATATGTCTCTAATCTAAATAAAAATTATAATCAAATACTTTGTTTCCAAAATTGAAATTGTTGTAACTTCATTGTTAACGAAAATTTTTTCATGAAATTTTGATATTTTCCATTTATAATGACTATGAATGCAGTGGTGTAGTCAACTTTGGAAACAAAAATTGCCCAATAAACTTTTGCCGTTTTTGACAAAGAAAAAAACCATAGAGTGCCTTGGAAATGAAACTGAAGTTATGAAAATTTGTGCCAAGATACAGTTTTTGATGCTTAATCAAAAAAAATTGAGATTGACTGAAAACTATGTATTCTACAGGGGTGGTTCCATTTTAAATGGGTCACACTGTATATATATATATATATATATAAATATATATATATATATATATATATATATAAATATATATAAATGCATTCCCTCTGAGATACAGAATACGAAAAAAATTTGGATTTAATTTGTTTTCAAAATTCCAAGGAAAAAATTAAATTGGAACAAGGTTTATCAACGTGCTAATTTGAAGTTAAGTTTTCCATTTTCGTGAACCAGTGGCGTGGTTACGATGGTATGTGGTCATATATTCCTTCATATTTTCTTGGAACGTGAATGGACGAATGAGCGTTTGACATCAGTTCGGCTCATCGATACTCAACCTGAAAGCCATGATATTCCATGTGCCTGAAAGTGGAAGTTTCTGAGATAATTGAGAAAAACTGAAGATATGTCCTTAGTAGAGACATAATTTCCTATGTGCAATAATCGCATAATGCTAATTTATCGAAATATGTGTCAAACTCCCGAACATTTTTCAGTATTGGGAGAATCGGAAACATGGTACTTACGGGTGAGTCAGAATCAGACCGATAACCCCATTTTTTCATTCATCATATTATTTGATCGAATCGATGTCGTGGATTCACTGATATGTTGGCATGATTTCTTGCATATGATTGTTTTGACAGATTAACTGACAAAATACCTAACCTCAAATTCATAATACTCCACTTGGATGAGAGTTAAGGTCTGAAATAATTTTTGGGAAAAACTGAAGATAAATACTCTTAATTTGTTGAATTTCATGTTGGAGTATCATTTTCAAAGTCATTTCTGATTGAAATATATAGGGAAAAATTATCCAATCAACATGTTTTTTATGAAGAAAAACAATTATTGTGTATTAATATCTACTCAAATGATTTCCTTTCGATTCTTGATAACTAGTTGCGAATTCGAGCGTGTCATGCAAGTTTGTGGTAGGCTGTTCAAGTACACCACTGATCAACAAATAAAACATATAGAAATTTGGAACTGAAAAGAAAGGCAGCCTTTTTCATTGTTTCCGGCAGAAACACACTGATATATCGATTCTTACATTAGACATAACTGACAGTAACCTAAAACAGTTTGTATTATTGTCAAGTCATCTGTCATCATTTCAGTCAGTGAACATCGTTTCAAAATGAAAGGATATACAGATATGCATTTCGTTTATGTTGAAACGGGGGCAAATGCCAGAGCCGCTGCTGAATTATATCAACATAGATATAAAAACAGACATCATCCACATTTCACTACTTCTATAGCTGTGCATCGATGATTGAAGAAAACGGGATCCTTCAAATTCAGTAAACACCATTGTGGTGCGAATAGAACAAGGAGGGATAATGTTACGGAGGAAAAAATTTCAGAACGATTAGCAGCAGATCGTTCTACCAGCACTCGGGCTATTTCGTATAGGTTACAAGTGTCACAATCAACAGTAAGTCGGGTAGCACGTGAACAACTATTGTATCCATTTCGCCTATAGAAGGTAATGGCCCCAGATGCTGGTGATTATGGCCCTCGTAGATTTTTTTTGTGAATGGTTTTTGAGGATGTATGAAGGAGCAAATGACTTTCCTAGATATGTTCTATTCACGGATGAGGCATGTTTTACAAGAGATGGCTATTTCAATAATCATTTATGGGATGAACAAAATCCTCATGGAATGTTTCAAAAAGGCTACCAACAAAAGTTTTCTGGGAATTTTCGAATGGGAATTATCGATAATCGTATCGTTGAATCATATCTTCTTCCTCCCCGTTTGAATGGGCAAAACTACCGAGTATTTCTTGAACATGTCTTACCTGGACTACTTGAAGACGTACCTCTATTGGTTTGTCAAAGAATGTGGTATCAATATGACGGAGCACTGGCCCATTTCCAACGAATCGTTCGTCAATTTCTTGATCAAACATTCCATGATCGGTGGATAGGTAGACATGGTCCCATACATCGGCCAGCACGTTCTCTGGATTTAACTTCAAGAATTTGAGCAACGTGTACGTTAATACAGAATACACCAGGAATATTCCAAAACGTGCGACAGTCGATGATACGGAGATGCCAATTGTGTATTGATCAAAATGGTGGTTATTCCGAACATTTGCTTCAAGGCCTTGTTTGTTTCTATGTAGTGTACCCACTAAACAGTTTCTATCATTCAAGTAGATATTAATACACAATAATTGTTTTCCTTCATCAAAAACATGTTGATTGGATAATATTACCCTGGATAATTCAATCAGAAATGGCTTTGATAATGATACTCCAACATAAACTTCAACAAATTGAGAGTACTTATCTTTAGTTTTTCGCAAACATTATTTCAGACCTTAACTCTTATCTAAGTGTAGTCATATGAATTTGAAGTTGGGTTTGTTTGTAAGTGGATCTGTCAAAACAATCATATGCAGGAATGGTAACATATCAGTGAATCCGCGACATCGATTCGATCAAATAATATGATGGATGAAAAAATGGGGTTATCGGTCTCATTCTGACTCACCCGTACTATGTTTCCGATACTCCCAACATTGAAAAATGTTCAGGAGGTTGACACATATTCCGATATGTTGTAAGAAATAAGCATTGTGCGATTATTGTACATAAGAAATTATGTCTTCACTAAGGACATATCTTCAGTTTCCTCAATTATCTCAGAAACCTCCACTTTCAGGCACATGGGACTGATGTCAAACGCTCATTTGTCCATTCACTTGTCCCAAGAAAATATGAAGGAACATATGACCACATACCATCGTAACTACGCCACTAGTTCACGAAAATAAAAAATTATAACTCCAAATTAGCACGTTGATAAACTTTGACTATGGTACCAAGTTTCAAATTTATTCGTTCTGGAATTTTGGAGAAAACCAATTGAATCTTATTTTTTGTCCTACTTTGACACCCTGTATCTCAGAGGAGATTTTAGGACATACCTTGATAGCAACTTTTCACCCCGAAATGAGGTGAGGAATCTGTAGTCGGAGTTTGTCGGTCTTATTCTGACTCACCCTGTATATATATATATATATATATATATATATATATATATATATATATATATATATATACGGTTAGAATACATAAAAATTATACTGTGTTACTATAACATAAAATTAATACTCACAGGATTATTAACAGGATTTGGATTGATAAAACTATATATATATATATATATATATATATATATATATATATATATATATATATATATATATATTATATATATATATATATATATATATATATATATATATATATATATATATACTATATATTAGTGAAAGAGCAAAGCTGTGTGTCACCATGGTGCGTGAGCTGTCATCGGGCGTGAAAGTACAAAACCTGGGCATCGTGAGAATGTAAGATCATGGAACATCTGGTAGTTCCACTTTGAAACGGAAGGAGATAAAATATAAGAACAAGTTTCGAGAGAATCATGAGAAAAAAAAAACAATTATGTGGTGTGTCATCTTTCAGGTGTTATGGATAACATAACCCCGAAACTATTAAATGAATAATTGTATGTTTATATATCGAAACAAAGAGGGTAGTTTGAAGTTATTCCATCAACTTCACTCTTGGTATTCACATTATTTGGGTTCATGCGGATATAACAGACTCGGCTATATTCCTTTTTGACTCTGTGTGGAATTTGGCGTCATTCGATTGTTTTCAATTGAGTGATTAGCAAGTCCAGAGTGAAGCGGATTCTCATTTTTGATGTGGTAACTGTGTTGATGGAACCGTTTTTTGTGTAGTGGCAGGCTTCACCGATGTAACATGTGTTGATACAATATTTACAACATCTTATAGATGACTGTATAGCAGGTTAATCCATAGATTTGGGTTCTGAAACTCCGAACAGACGAGGAACATTCGTTCCAATTACTCGCTCATTGAACTGATTCATTAAATAGTTCATGCCTTGGATGGTATTATGATGTGGAGCCCATCTTGTTGAAAATATATCTCTCAAGAAACAGCAAGTGGTAAGTTCATTAACAATTCTTCAATATCATTCTGAAAAAATTCTAAATTCCTAATTGGACCGGCCCAAGTGAGGAAAAGGTCCAGAATTGTTCAGCGTTTGATTAAAAATAATAATCTGAACTATTTCAGGTAGAGAGGACAATATGGACACTGGGAGGAAAATGATATGCGGCTCGCTATGAATGCGTTGGGTTGAACTAATGTGCTTCACAGCGTACCAGAGTCTATGAGCAGACATATGGGAGATCAAAATGAAGTAGTCAATGCTGCCGTCAAAAAATTTGAAGCAGTTATCTTTTTTTTTTCGAATGAAACAGAAACTTAGTTACTCACACCTTGAATATGAAAAAGCTTATGTTTCATATTTGACATGAGAACTTACCTATGAACTTGCTAAAAAACTGTTTGCCGCATAGTTTTGATGAATAAAATCAACTTGCAGGAAAGAAGTTAATTATTATTATTTACTTTTATATTCTGGTGTATTTCAAGATACTTACGATTTATATATTACTTGAATTTTTGTTTTATTTGTTCTCCTTTGTATACTGTTATGGTTTATGTATTTTATACTGGCCTCATATGAACATGAACATATTCTTCATACGTTAGTTCATGTACTTATACCAATAAGATTTCCGTACTTGTCCAATTGTTGGAAAGCAGTGGTTCAAATTAGGCACCTTGTTCCTCAAATTGGACCAGTTGCAGGGTATTGATAAAATGCTTTTGCAAGATTAACAATAGTTAATTTTGAATATGTTTCATAATAAATACCATCAAAGACGATTCCTACGCTCAAAATCAGAGGAAAGTGTAAATATTCCTGAAATTCCGAAAAAAATAAAAAGTGGTCTAACTAAAGCAACCTTTCATTACCTCCCTTCATTGAATGCTGATTTTGTTGGGCCTAATATCCAAGTTTTGTCCGTTAAACATTCCATTGTTCATGAATCTTGACTCGTCGGAAAACGATATCGAAGGAACAAAGTCGGGAAGCAGTATTGTTCTGAAATAACCAATCACAACAAACTGATTTTTGATTCATACGAATGCTGGTACCCTCGATTCTCGCACGACCTATACCTATGCTTTTTCAAAATCTTCCTTGCTGATTCATAGCTAATTTTCCTAGTAGAAGCGGTATGATTCACTTCTTCGAATGCTTAAACAATGATTTCCGTCACCTCATCAATGATAAAAGTTTCATGGTTGGAACTTCTGTGTCTGAGTTGTTTCTCCACAACAGGGAAATATTGAAAACATGGATGATGTCTGTTGGGATACTTTTCAGCATACAAAGTTGCTGCGTTCCACGAACTTTTCTTGCATTCGCAATAAATTGATAGCCTGTCCACTTTTTCATCTCTTGTATACATGTTTGTTGGAAAAATTAATAGCCTAAAGCATATTAGGTATACAAACTCATTATGTTATTGATGAACACTAATTTCTTACCTGTCGAAGTTATTTTTGTTTCCAGAGCATACTTTTGATTTTTACCTTACAATGAGAATTATGTGATGAGAATGGCAATAAATCTGAAGTTGAGTGAGCACTATTCGTTTCCAAAACTGAGTAGAAATCGAAAACATTCATAATTATACCGAGCGTTTCATTAAGAATTTCAAAGTATGATTAAATTCCGAGTAAATGTTGACTTATAATTTAAAAATTGATTTATTCGCAAAATAACTATACCTTTCTTTTGATCGTGAAATTGAAGTTATAAATTTGGATTTCTTCAATTTTGTATCCAGAGCATACTTGATGAGCGATAAACCCCAATTTCCTCATAATTTTCGATGAATAATCAGTGTATTACGATTGTTATCTATCCAATTTCCGATTCTTAACCAAAATGACTTTTTTCACAATTAGTGGTTTTGAAAATATCAAACAGCAATAGGTACTCAACTAATTGGAAAAACCTGACATGAAATATTCTTTACTCATCATTCATGTCAATTAGATTCGTTGAAGTGGGACCACTCTAGATACAAAATGAAAATTCTTCTGAAAAATCAAATGTACCTACCAATTTTTCGTTTCAAAACTATGTTGGGATTGTACAATCGTCCATAGAGAACAAGAAATTAAAAATATACAGGGTGTTCCGTTTGAAATTTCAAGTTGGAGCCGATTCACCACTGAAAGAAAGAGTATGAAATATTGGTCGGAGGACCCCAGTTAGGAACGAAGTTCCTTTACTCCTTTTATCATCTTCCATAGCAGTCCTCATATTTTGATGTGTGGACTAACCCATTTTTTCTGCATCATTTTCTCACTTTGAAGACAGCGTGGTGAACAAAATGTTTCTTCTAGACAGATGTTTTTTAGCGTGTTTACCTCTCCCTCTTTCCATTCTCCACCTTTTGATGGGTTACACTCACCACTTTCTTTTCGTTTTCTGTTTCACTCAGTGTTTTTGAACTTTTTTAAGTTTTTTCATACTCTACGCTAACCTCGGATCGGGCGGTCCTTTCGGCCTCGGACCCGGTGCCTGGCTCTCCAGTGTCTTTATTTGTTTTGATATTACTCTTCTTTACACTTTCACTATGTTTAGAAATGTAATCATTGAGTTTTTTTAGTTTTTCGGAGTTTTGCAAACACACTGTTTTTTCCAGTTTTGGTGGTTTGGATTGGCGAAATAATATCTTTTTCACGGTTTTTGTCACTGTGTGATCCATTGGGGGTTTTTGTTTTCAATTTATCCACGCTTTTGTTGTGGTCTGCACCCCCATCGCAGGATTCTTCCATTGGCGGGTCATTTATTGAAATTTTCCAGCAATGCAGCTGTGGTTGTTTGTGTCCTTTCACTTTTTATGAGTGAAATTGTTTGCACTTTCATGGGTTTCGAAATCCTAACCTCACTTCTTCAGTCTAGCGAACCAATACGGTTGGAATTCCCGTACTCGGCGGTTATTAAGGGTCACAATGGCCTGCAGTTTTCCAATGGTCAGATATCGTGTATCGTGTACTCTTTTTAGGCATTTAGATCACTTTCAGCACACTGTTTCATTGTTTTCAAGTCAACGAAGGAGTTTGTTATTAACTTTTTCAATCCTTTGGGGTGTATACGGCACTTTGATCTACTGAATTTCACGAAATTCGTGGAGCTCATCAAAAGCTCTACCAACTACAAAATGACAATTGAATTATTCATTGCCTTACTTGAAAAACATGCTGAAAAAGGTATATTTGATTTCAAATATCAAATCATTGTATCTAGTGAGTTCAATATCCCTTATTCTATACATTTTGCATTTCCTATTTCCCTATATAGGAACTGAATGCGTTGACATTTAATTCTGACAGGACCAAGTGTAGTTGTCACAGATACTCGTATATAATAGAAAAAGACAGAGAGAGAGAGAGAGAGAAAGTCGCATGGAGGACCAATCAACACCTGCCGCAAGCCGCGTAAAGGAACTTCATTCCAAAAATTCCAATTATTGAATCCATGTTTCATCTTTGTATTCCCCTATATACTCTATCTGTCAAACAAACTATGATTTTCATGGAGTGCTTGTATTCATGATATACAAAAACATCTATAATTAGAAAAAAAGGCAAGCCTCCATACGGATGCACCAAAAAGCTTTCATACAAATGCACCAAATAGTTTCTTTATTATTTGAACTTGGTTATACTGTGAGCAGGAGATTCAAAATCTACCGCGCAAGAATACCTATTTTATAATCTGCTACTCAAACAATTGAAGATATTAGTTTTCCATTCTAGTGCATTTCTATGAAAATTTATCCAATTTTTTTAGCCATTCATGGAATGCGTCATCTTACTGAATTCTAACAACAATTGATGAGCTCTGATCCCAAAAAAAACACAAACCAATTTTGAATGGAATCGAGCCATAATAATAAAACACGTCGCCATCATGAATTTATGAATTTTACAAAAACATCATGATGTACGACCCAAAAACCCCCACACAGCAATTTCGAATGGAATCGGGCTATATTCACGAAACTCGTCGACTTTGAGCCGCTATCTTAAATTCTTGGATTTTGACAGAAAAACATGATCTCTAACCCCAAAAACCCCCAAATATCAATTGTTAATGGAATCTGGCTATAACCACAAAACTCGTCGCCATATCGGAGCCGCCATTTTGTTTTTTCTCTAGCAAAAACTCCTTGATGCATTGTCACCGGAATTATGAACACCTGCCAAATTTCCCGTTGATCCGACAACTGAAAGTGGGTCAAAATTCACTCGCAAGATTTGAACTAAATATACGTACATCATACATACGAATGCGAAGTTAAAATAAGCTTGTGAAATTAGTATTGGGTTCGCCTAATTAAAACTGTTTACCTTGGAAATACTATTACTCTTATCTGAAATAATTATTTATTATAATGAACATTAACGTGTATATAAAAGGAGATAATATACCTCTCAAACTGATTATTTTGCATTTAGACAGAAACCCGTCCAATGAAATAAATTCATTTTCAGTTTCTCAACTCATAGAAAATGGCACTGGTAAACTCAGTATATTTCATTCTGACAATATCAATGTGTTTGGGAAGTTGCTATGCTGACGTAAGATAAGCAGGTAAGAATTTTCAATCATTCGTTGTACTTCTAATTTTTGATAAGCAAAGTTCCAATACTAGATTTTACAAGTATTATGTCCTCCAGCTTTTCGAATTGTACCTATTTAACAATTGGTTTAACTTATAGGAAATTATATATTTGTCTCTAGCGAAAAGAGTCTTGTCTTTCTTCTATTCATGAAATCAGTCACATACAATTGCTCATCTTGATTATTTCAATGCCTTTTTGTTATAGGAGAAAGGTTTTTCGTGTACGTTCTCTAAGCATCCGAAAAGTTGCGCTAAATATGTGATGAATTCTATTCCCATGATAAAAAATATTTTATTCGCTTCTTATTTTGAATATTGGACGTTGTTTTTTCGAAAGTATTATTCAGAAGGTTGCTGCAATATTTCAAAATTTGCAGACTTTCTTCGCGTGAAAAAAACTTGGTTTTTCCACTTCGGCAATGTACCATTTTTTCTTCTTCGTCACAATTGTTATTTTTGAACATTAAAAAAGAGTTTTCCGAACTTTTGTTACTCTTTGAAAATGTACGAGATATCATTCGAAAATCACATCAAAATAGCAGGCAGAAGACATTCACTTCTATTGTTTAATCTTCGGTGGAACAAATTCAATAGATAATCATTATTTGAATCAATCCAAGCAAAAATTCTGACTTTTTGTTCAATATTGATCTCCAAACTTTTCAGGAGGTCGAGTTTACAAACTTTCTTTTTGATATATAACATATTTCAAACTCGTTAACTAAATCTACTTGATATTTTGAACCAATGTAGCCCATGAAATTATAAATGATTAATATTACACTTTCATTGGTTGTTGTACAAATTTGAAGCAGATTTGTTTGAGCCAGAAATTTCATGTAGATGATACTTTCGACAATTGCTCCATTTTTTTTGCAATTGTTCACCATACATGCCTCTGCAAAGACACACGTCACACCACTGTTCTACTAATAGATTATATTATCTGTAGCACAAATCCGATAAAGTATAATATGTAGTGATTAACGATAATTTATGCTATAAGAGGTCAGCGCAGTTATGGACTTTACACGGGAACAGGTTTTACTTAATTTGGTCTACTATATACGGGAAATGATATTTATTTATTTTTCCGATTTCCTTCATCAAACAACATTATAATATGTGCGATTCTGAACGAACCCTATATTTTGAGTCGAAGTAGAAATATTCAACTGAGAATGTAACCTAGTATATTTTGAAATCGAAAATAGTATTTATTTCTCTATCAATACGCAAATCGTTGGAAATACTAATTAAAAAATAATAAATTTAGTCGCACGTTGGCATGGTTATGTACATGATTTAACGATATTCATTAACTGCAGAGCGAGGCAACAATTTGAAAATCAGTTGTACAGAAATTCATTGCATTTCAAACACCCAGTAGTCAAGAAGAGTAACAATATTTTGAAATCGCAGGAGACATTTGCTATAGTAAGCTCATACTTATTAACTCCATTAGAAAATCCACAAACAGGAGCTGAGCAATTATATAATGAAGCTTATATTAGGACTCAAAATATCATAGAGCCTTCAATTGGGGTATGGAAAAGGCAATTTTCAGCTCCAGCCTATGGACTTTGATCAAAACTTGATTGTTGCCTCAGCGCTACTGCATAATACAAGTAGGGAACAAAATTAAGAAGAACCCCCAGATCCTGAAGACGTAGAAAGATTTGTGCAGGTCATGAACCAGGATGAAGTTCCCAATATTTAATGATCATGTTGTTGCTGAAGGTTTTGAAGTGAGGAGAAATTGTATTCAAAGTTTTTCTTGAAAAAAACATTATGTAATCATTGTTGTTTCATACTGTACTGAAATGGAGATTTTCAAGTGGAATGGGAAACTGTCTGGGCATGAGGAATCGTTTTATTATTCATTTCGGAATAAAATATTATACTGCTGATTGCAAGTTTTATTTCATATATTATTTTTTATCGAAACATTCCTTCAAATATCAAACATGTTGTTCCCGTAGTTTTTTCAATTGTAACTGCCGGATTTTTATGTCTAGTTCTAATTTGGTTTTTTCTAACTCAAACAGTATTTCTTCTCTTTCCTTCTTCCTCACTTGGTTTGTATTTTCTGCTCCAAAAACTTGTTTTATCTTTGCCAAAGAAGCATATTCGTCCACTAAGTGATTTCCTGGTTGTTGAATATGCGTCTTTTCAGCCAATGTTTTGCAACTCTTCTGTTACTCGACGTTTCAAATCGGACGCTGTAGCTTTCTTCCGAATCCAACATATAACACTCAAAATAAGTATAAGGGACAAAAAGGATGTAGCTATATTCAGATCGAATGTTTGTCATTGTCCTAGAATCCTCATTAGTATCGGGAATTTTGTCCTTATCACCATCATAAACACTCTCCAATACAAACATTGTTTATGGTTTATAATATTTGAAAGTGTTTGGCTATACCCTGTCTCACAAAGTGTCTTGCTTCCTGGTAAATCACCACCAGTTTTATAAAGCTCCTATTTTTAGAATTATCATATGATTTGCCCAAACTGTCTTTTGAAAGGCGAACTCATTTTGGGTTCTGAGAATTGAATATATCAGTTATTTTCCCCCATGCTGTTTCTTCATGTCTCCATATAAGAGCATCACTTTTTTCAATCTAAGGTGAACCGAGCTGAGCCGAGCTTTAGTGAAGGACTCGCAAGGAAGTCGAAGCAACCGGCCATCACTATGTATTCCTTGTCCATACTGGTTTTGTGATTTGTACAAATGAAAATGTCACAATAACGATAAGCTAGTCGTTATGAGTAGATGATGATCATCATTCCAATATCAACTCCGATAAATATCATAAAATAAAATTATATCCATACGTTCTATCCAGACCGTAACTCCTTATAATGATGATGAAATTGTCAATAGAAAAAAAAATCTTGTAGTAGATATTATAGGTTTCGAGGAAGCGGGAATAGGACACAATGAGTAGTCTGAATTTCAAATTGCCGACGTTTCGACGTTTATTTGGCGTCTTTATCAAGGCTTTTCAATGGGTCAGACGAAATTGTTTTCCAGAAATTTTATTCACACCAACAAATCCGTCATTTGATAAACCATGTGGATTTTCAGTGAAATAATCGATCTATTGGAAAACAATTTCGTCTGACCCATTGAAAAGCCTTGATAAGACGCTAAATAAACGTCGGCCATTTGAAATTCATACTACTCATTGTGTCCTATTCCCGCTACCTCGAAACCTATTTCTAATTGAAGGGCGCTAACACTACAGAAAGTAGATATTATGGCAATATTTTCTCAAAACTATGAATCTTGATGAATCTTCAGTAATACTTTCATTTATTTATAGAAAGAATTGAATATCTCTCCAAAGTCCTAAATGAGGGAATAGCCAGTGCTTCTACATATGAGCTACCTACCAATGCAGAGGAGTACAGGCCGCTGAATGATTCTGTGATAGGTACGATAGCAGAACCAAAATACGAGTGTATATGAATATCGATGATGTGTGAAGATTTTCAAGTTTAATTCCCTTTGGAAAAATATTTAGATTGAACGAGAATTGTGGATTTCTGATATATTCTATATGTCAGTCACAAAAAATATTTTTTCAAAAACTTTTGAAATTTAATATCGAGAAAAAATGGCAGAAACTTATAAAATATTTCTCTCCCCACATCATCCAGAGTGATACTTGAGTGCATGACAAAAAATCATGATGACCTCGAGTTCAAATAAATCAATCAATCCAAAACATATATTTTCAGATTATGGGACCTTCGAATATGTAATAATAGGAGGAGGAACAACTGGCTGTGTTACAGCCAGCAGACTATCAGAAATTCCAGGAGCCAGTGTTCTGGTATTGGAAGCTGGAGAATTGGCTGTTGATGATTTCCTTCAGTTCCCTTCCAGTGTTTTTTTCAGTATTCCATCGAAGTACAATTGGGGATTCAACAGTGTTTCACAAACAACAGCTTGCCTAGGTAATGTAATGAATTTCCTTTTCTCAGACAATATATTCAATAATGAAATCAGTATATTGTGCAACTAGTGTTGGAAGTAGCACGTTTCACACAAGGTGTGAAACAAGCCGTAGATGACTGTAACACTTTGGAACAAGCCGTAGATTAGTGTAACAAGTGTAAATACCTAAATCCAAGCTGTGAGCACCGTGGTGAGGAAACATCGAAAAGGATGGAGGACAACTCCTGGCCTTCCTGGTCAATGATGTTTAATTCAAAGCACTGGAGAGGATGCAATTACCATCGTTCTATAGGTTCGAAAGATTACCCTTCAAACAAACGAAAATAAATATGAGTGGGGGATGAGGACCAATCCACCGCCAGCACTGCAAGGCGGCAGTATTTACAGGTACAATGGATGGATAGGAGGTCTGATGGGGTGTTGAGGATTGAGGATAAAGCTATTGTAGTGCAAATCAACCGAGACCACTTCCTATATAAGTATGAATAATATTAATATTTTGCCGTTAACAAACCTGTATTCATAAAAAATCTGACAACCGTGAAGATAAGGATCAGGAGAGTAATGGAACAAGAGAGGTCATTTTTGAATCGGTCCGTTCTTTTCCGTATCAACCGGAACCACTCTCATGAAGGAGTTGATCAGGTACTTCAGGTAAAAATGGCTGCTTGTTGATTTGTAACTTTCACAAAGTGACAGTCCCAAGTGTAGTTCAACCATAAACATCTATCAGAAACCACCAAACCAACAGAAGTGCATGAAAAAGTGCTCAAAAATTAATCAACATACAAGCGATTACCCAATCTAAGAAAGATGGAGCAAGAACTGGACTCTCTCCTGAACTCAATCCAAGTGCTCACAAAAATCGTGTCCGAAATAAAAAAAGATACGAATGAAATGAAAGGCAATCTAGAGATAGTGCAGGAAAAAACCTAATTCTAAAAAAAAGGTATCCAAACTCGAAGCCAAAATTGATTCCATAGAGAAACTGCAACGAGACAATGACATAATTTTGCATGGCATCGGTAGAAATGAGTATAATACAATTGACTCATTAAGAGCTAAAGTGGAAGAAATCATCAATGGATCAACTTTGATAATGATAATGCAACTAATGTATATCGGTTAGGAACAGCGGAAGGAAAAAAACTTAGAAAAAACTGAGTCACGTGCAAATCAAACATCATATATTCCAAGAAGCAAAGCTTCTAAATAATTCCCCATATGCAGTATTTGATAACTTCACAGATCGAGTCATGCAAGGAGAGAGGGTGCTGATTCCATACTCGATTAGAGAAAGAAACGCGGGCAAGATTGCCTATCTAAAACGTAATATTCTTTACGTCGACGACAAAAAGATCATGGCCAGGGGCATCGAAAATCAACTGTTTGCAGCAGATCAAGCATCATCATCGTCTAGTGAAGAAAAAAATACAATAAGGAAAAGCAAACGAATAAACTCTACAAAATAGGTTCCTTCGGCCTGATGATAGTTTCATCTTGCTGCACCTGAATGTCCAGTCACTGAAAGACAAAATAGATGATATAAATATATTTCTGATTGAATACTGAAATGAACACAGTATAAAACCCAATATCGTACATTTTTCCGAATACTGGCTGCGGGAAGATGAGACCGATTATTGTAAAATTGAGGACTTTGAAGTTATTACACTTTTTTCAGGAAAATATTACGCACATAGCGATGTAGTGATATTCACCGACAATAACGTGAAATTTAAATGTATCCACAATATAAACACTCTACCCATTGAAAAATAATTCAAATTTGCAGCAATGCACAGTACTGATCAAAAACCTGAGATTATATGTTTATATAGGAGCCCATTGCGTAAGTTCGAAATATTCTCAGAAAATCTTTGACAGTTATTAGACAACCTCTTCAACAAATTCAAACATCACCAATTCATTTTATGTGGTGATATCAATCTGCCTTCAAAACACCCAGTAAAAATCTAACAGATTTCGATAACATTCTAGACATATTTTACTTGACCATAACTATGTCCCACAAGAATAACAAAAAATTCATCAAAGACCATTGACAACATACTCATCAACGATTCCTTTCAATATTTTTCTGCTCACACCATAGATGGTATGTATGTCTGACCATATACCACAATTACTGGTATTCAGTTCGTCCGAAAATCAATATAAGAAGAGTAGAATCTTCAGCAAAAAAAATAATGATGCTTTCACAAATCGTCTAAAACAGGTAGACCTTCATTGTTTGTATGCCATTTCTGATGTGAACGAAGCTTTTATGTACTTCGAGGAAAGATCAAAAACTGCTTCGAATATCAAAATTATCGAAAATAGGTCATTCAAAGGATGCATGACTACTGGCATATAACTCTCAGGCAAGTTCAAAAGATTTTTCGTAGAAATGAAAAAACCGATTTGGGGACTTTAACATATATATAAAAAAATACCAAAGTACTGAAAAGCACAATCGCAACCGCAAAAGACCATTATTTCTCTAGTCTTATTAACTCTGCCACTAGCAAATCCTAGACTACTTGGGATATATCAAATCACTTCACGAAGAAAACAAACTAAAAACAAGAGAAATTCGAAACTGATATCGATGTTAAAACTATCACCAATCCGCGAGAAGTGGCTGAACATTTTAAACAATTTTTCGAAAATGTCCCCAGTATGATCCTGCCCATTACACATACAGAACGATCCAATGAGTTCTCTCTGAGAAACGTCAACTTCAATAACATCAATTCTTTCTTTTTCGCAACAGTTAACGAAACTGACCTGTGTCTCAAAACCAAAACAGTCAGCGGGGCTAACATCCCCATGACAGTTATTAGGAAAAACATTGAACTCGTAAAAACGGCCTTGACCCACTTATTCAATTTTAGTCTGAGATCCCGATATTCAACGACCTTCACCGAGATGTTTATTTGATGAAACGTATTTTATATTTCATTCAATATGTCAATAAATATATTGCATATGGGTTGCCTAACAAATTTCAGTCCAGGATATGATTAATCAATAATTAAAAATTTTTTTTTCAAACATTTCACCGGTTTGAATATTAGACAAATTCTATACCAATCGAAAGTATGATGCCCATAGAATATGCAACCTAACGGTTGCATATTTTATTCCGGTCACAACTCTCGGGTAGCCAGGTATAAACAGGTAAATCGATACTAGCATTTTGCACCGGTCTGATTATTGAATTGAACTCAAATGGAAATAAAGATTATTTCATTATGAACACGGTGGTATAAGGTTGCCTGCAAAAAATCAGTCCCGAATTCCGGTTGTCGAATTTTGAAACGTGAAATATTGCTGCGAGTGAATATGTGCGACTGAGAGGTCCCAACCAACCATCCCATGCGATAGAAGAGGACACAGCATAGCAGCTGTTTGAAGTCCGTCCATTTAAAGAGGATCTGGTGCTGTTTCTGGCTGATTATTGGGAAAACGACCATTTGGTAACAATAATCCAAAACAAAAAAATATTCTTAACCGTCGACCATCAGTTCAGGAAAATTCCGTAAAAAAAACTGAAGAAACTTATTATGAATGTCATCACGAAGATGCAGATACAAGGATTATTTCTCATGCTTCTAAAGCGGAACCAGGCTCAAGAATTTTAATTGAAGTGTCCCATACTGACATTTTGATTATTTTGTTAGGAAATATGCACAAACTTATCGAATCAGAATTTTGGTTTGCCAGTTCAGCAACTAGAAAGACTAATAATCAAACTGTTGATTGCATCAATTGCACCGCTTTAGCGTTGAAGTTAGGAATCAAATTATGCTTTCCATGCGTTTACAGGTTGCGATTACACGGCAGGATAATGAAGAAAAAGTAAAACCTTTTCAGCTATTCCTCTATTTTAATAATAAACTACTCCAAAATGATGCACAGCATATACGAGTCTATCGCTATCCTTTCCATTTTCAAGAACAAATAGCATGCGCACTCTCTTTATTTAAATAGACGGACTTCAAACAGCTGCTATGCTGTGTCCTCTTCTATCGCATGGGATGGTTGGTTGGGACCTCTCAGTCGCACATATTCACTCGCAGCAATATTTCACTTTTCAAAATTCGACAACCGGAATTCGGGACTGATTTTCCGCAGGCAACTCTATACCACCGTGTTCATAATGAAATAATCTTTATTTTTATTTAATTCCAATTCAATAATCAGACCGGTGCAGAATGCTAGTATCGATTTACCTGTTTATACCTGGCTACCCGAGAGTTGTGACCGAAAAAGAATAGGCAACCTAACGTTTGCATATTCTATGGGCTTCATTTTTTCGATTGATATAGAATTTGTCTACTAATCAAACCGGTGAAATGTTTTGAAAAAAATAATTTTTTTATCAATAATTAATCATATCCTGGACTGAAATTTGTTAGGCAACCCATATGCAATATATTTATTGACATAATAAATTAAATATAAAATACGTTTCATCAAATTAACATCTCGGTGAAGGTCGTTTTATATCGGGATCCAATACCATTTGTCACTTCCAGAGGAAATATTTTCCACTGTTTCAAAACTGCAGTCATTGTACCAATTTCCAAAATAGGTGTTTCTCAAAGATCCCAGAATGGCTAGTTAATAATCAGATTATCTCATATCTGAAATTACATAACATCATAACCGAGTCACAGTTCGGATTCAAGCCTGGCATGAACCCAACAGACGCCACATTCATTTTGGTCGAACGAATTCATCAGACGCTTGAAAACAAGAAACACTGTATCGGTATCTTCTGCGACCTATCCAAACCGTTTGTTTGTCATGAACCACTACTGAAAAAACTAGATTACTACGGGATACGCAGTAAAGTAAACATTTGGTTTTGTTCATACCTATTCCATCGCAAAATGATCGTGAAAATTCCTCACTTTGAAAACCAACAGCAGTCCAGGCTCTCTCAAAACTGGTGTACCACAGGGCTCAGTGCTGGGGCCAAGCCTTTTTCCCCTATATATTGGTGACCTATATATGACCTGGAGCGCCCATGACTGGTTTTCTGTGAATGAACTGTGTATCAATTTTTCCAAATGCACTCTATACTGTTCCAGCTATATACCGGCAATATCCAGAGTTCTGAATAGAGATAAATGAAGGAGCCATAAGCCCCGTAACTCCTACGAAATTTTAAGGCATACATGTAGAGACAGGGATCTAAAATGGTGCGGTCACATTGCCCAACTTGGATAAAAATTATGCATGTCATTGTTTGCTATCCAAACAAATCGGCCCACTTTGCTACTTCATTGCCTAATGCAGTACGGAATCGAATGCTGGGGAAGGTCGTAGATGTAAAAAACATTTTCATAACCCAAAAGGAAGCCATTTGAATATTATGCAAGTTGAATCGTCAAGAGTCATGCGAAAACTACTTAGAAAGCTGAATATGTCCACCATATACAACACTATATCCTTAAACTAGCAATAATCATACATAAAAGAAAGAACGGATTATCAAAGCCCCTGAATATCCATTCCTATCCAACTAGGAACTCAAACTTTATATTACCTACGTATGGATATGACAGAACAAGAAAAGGACTATACACAGGCATACAATCACCTACCAGAAAACCTAAAATAACCTCCATAAAAAATTCAAAAGCAATATAAAAAAAAAATTAAGCAGCTACATACTATAGTTTGGAATAATTCTTTGTAATTTATTCTATGTAATTGATACGTTATGGTTTATAATGAATTTTACTGTTATATAATAAATCAAATAAATAATCTTTATTTACCAAATATTTTTCAACAAATAAAAAATAACTGAATAAAGCTGATGAGCAATAAATGCTATTGCACTCGTTTTGCGAAAAAATGGTATGGTTATGCCATCAAAAAATATTTGATAAAAATTATTACATAAAATGTTTACAGATATTTGACAATGTGGTTCGAAGTAACATGTACACATAATAAGCAATGGAATAACAAACACATAATATATAATAAGAATAATAATTTATGGTAATGAGAATGATACAGAATAAATAATTTACTTCTTGTTTAGTAAGCAGCACACAGTAACATACTAGGGTTCAGGATTTGATTAGCTAACGGGGCATCGAAATGGTGGTGAACTAGTTGTCTTGGATTCTCAAGTATGAATCTCTTCAATGCTTCTTCGGATTCAGGAGGATATATCAATGTTTCTAACCGTTCAGGTGATTTATTATACAATTTTGGTGCCAAATAATTGAAAGAGCGTTGTGTCATACTTTCCATCATGACTAGATGTTGATTTCGATTTCTTGCATAGTATGAGTGAGTTACCACTACTGGTGTTTGTTGAGTGGCGTGAGTCAGTGTGAGAAAAAAGTATACTTGTATGATGTCCATAATTTTTCTAGGTATAGTTGATCTGAGTCATTTGTTGCAATCAAAGTTGAGACCATTCTCTCTGATTAGGGGATAAGCACTCTGGTGACTGTACATTCTGTGTTGGATATGATAAAATCGAGTAATCTACCGTTTTTATTCAAAACAGAATTGTGCTGACTCAACAATTTCTCCTCCAATTCTCAATGCCCTAAGTACAATTCTAGATGAGCTTACTTTCCAGTAATATACAACATGATTTCAAATGTGGATTGGTCAGTCATAGATGAAATATCCGATATCGATGAGGCCTGTGCAGAATTCTATAGGTTGCTTGACAGTATATTTTCAACATGTGTGCCAGTTTTATGGAATAAATCCACCCTGGTACAATAGGGAAATAATCTCAAAGATAAATGGAAAAGATAATGCACGTTGAAACCTCAGAAAACATATAATTTCCTCGTATGAATTAGAATACAAAACCTCACGCCGCGAAATCAAGCAGTTGGTTGAAACAGCCTACGCCGCTTATATTCAGGAAATCGAAAGGGATATGAACCATGACCCAGCTAAGTTCTGGTCTTTTGTTCAACAAAAGAGAAATCAATCTAGAATTCCTGATAGCATGGCATACAATCATTCAACTTTTAACAACTCGCAAGATATTATTAACGGTATATCACAATTATTTCATGGCGTTTATATCCAGTCCAATCCTGACAACCTGAAAACTAGCCGATACAAGAAATAATACAAATATATCTCCGAAAACTATCTGTAACTGTATATCATAAATTCGTCGTAAATAACTTTTGGGGTTGATAACATACCCAGCTTCATTGTTGAAGACTGCATAAACATCCTAGCATAACCACCGAGTCGTATCATCAATATCATTCTAGCTACTAATAGCTATCCCTCAATAAAATCTGCCCTGTTTTGGAATCGGGTCCTGCAACATATTGCCATTCTTTGTTACTTTGGAAATTGTCTTATATGAAGTCATCTATCACTCAGTGAGGAACTATATATCACTGAATCAATATGCTTCATGTCCAAGAGATCAACTGTTTCTAATCTGGCTTGCATAACTCAAGTTACAGCTGAGGCTTTCGACTCTCAAGAACAAGTAGATGTCCTATACACGATATCCAAAAAGCATTCGACACTATTGATCACTATTTGTTACTAGCCAAACTAAAAACAGCTGGTTTTTCTAAATCACTTCTCAAACTTAAGGGGTCATATCTAATCAGAAGAACTCAGTTTATAGAATACAGGAAACACACATCCAATAACTATGTAGCTAGTTCAGGGGTCCCTCAAGGGTCCAACCTAGGCCCACTCATGTTTCTCATTTTCATTATTGATTTATCACTTGAACTGAGTCCTAACCACCTTCTGTTCACCGGTGACTTGACAATATATAGTCAAATAACCTATATGAATGACTGTATACTACTCCAGCAGGATCTAATGACTTCAGAGCATTAGTGCTCCAGGAACTGCTTGAAACTCAATATTTCCAAATGTGAAATTGTAACCATCTCCCGCAAATAATCCCCAATTTCCTACACTTACAGAATCAATGACATAGCTCTTGAAAGATGTTTGAGTTCTAGGTTTCATATTCGACAGTAAACTGGCGTTTACCCAACATAACAATAAAATCACTCAGTTATTGTGTTATAAATTGGTCTTGCTTATAGAAAGTCTAAAAGGAAACAATGAATAGCACATTCATAGAGGCAAACTGGAATAAGCAACAGTCATTTGGTCACCATTATACCAGAACGCAATATCAAACATTGAATCTGTTCAAATAAAATGCCACAAATACATATTTTATAAATGTAATGGTTATTATCCGAATAGAAAATATGACCACAATGTTCTTTTGAATTTTTTCAACTTTGAATCATTGCAAGGAAGGCGTAATTGTCTAGCCTTAACCACTTCATGAAATAATGAACAAAAGAATTGACTATCCCTATTTGCCGAGTAGGATCAATTTTCACATTCTTAGATTAGCTTCCCGTCAATAAGTTACTTTTTATAACTCAATTTTCCGTATCATTGTACTTCTCAGAAAACCAATTCACTCATTATGTACGATCTGCAATTCCAACTGTACCTCGTGTGATATCAATTTTGAAGATATTAAGACGATTTTGTCAATCTAAACCACAATTGAGATATATTTTAAGCTAAACATATAGTTATTAGAAAAATCGAATTAAACTGTTTTCTTCACATAAAAGATTCAATATAAATTGAACCAGAAAATGGTAGATCTCAGGTGAAAAACAACTACTTTCCTGGCAAATACCACGCAGAACGTTGAATGATATTCACCTGAAAATCCATGCATACCTCCATATAAATGGACATTGAATGCAAATGTTTCTTTCTGATAAGCTCGATGATGTTTAATTTATGTCGTGTTCACCTAACAATCCGCATACTGGTTTCAGGCTTTTTTGGCCCTCATCAGTACGGAGTAGTCAACCAGCCAAAGGTCCGAAGAGCTCTGGCTGATTCGATTTTTCTATTTATTCCACTTCACATGGCGTTTATCTTTCAATATAGTTATTACTTACCTTTTTTTTTGTTATTGGATGTATAACTGTTGAAAAATTAATATATTATCATTATGAAAATTGAAAGGTTATCATGAAAACTTATTTGAACATATTGTTCCAGGATTGATTGATCAAAAATGCATAGCTCCTACGGGGAAAGGTATGGGCGGAACCACACTCATCAACGGTTTGCTTTACGAACGTGGTGATCCTACGACATTCGATGTGATGGCAGAAGAACTAGATGATCCAAGTTGGTCTTACCAGAATGTTCTTCCACTGTTCCAAAAATCGGAGAATTTTGTATATAATAACCGTTGGGCACCTGTCGATCAAGATTACCACGGAACTGGAGGTTACCTTAATGTTGAACATGTTTTACCACCGGACGAGTTGTCGGGTGCTTTCCTGGATGCCAACAGGTACCTGGGATACAACATATCAGACTACAACGGACCGAATTTGGAAGTAGCAACAATTGCAAGTTTTACAAAAAACACGGCCGAAGACATGATACCTTCCGGCTTTCCTAAAGCCAGTACTCCATCGTAGTAACTTGGTATTGCTCAATGGAAGTTACGTCACCAAAATAGAAATCGATAATGTTACCAAAGTAGCGACAGGTGTAACCTTCACGCGCTCTGGAAAGACATACTTCGTGGGAGCCCGTAAAGAAATAATACTTTCAGCGGGAGTATTCTCGAGTCCGATGATATTGATGCTTTCTGGTATAGGTCCTGCAGAACATTTGAAGGAAGTAGGTATCGACATCATCGAAGATATAGAAGTAGGAAGTGTTCTCATAGATGACGTAGCGACCAATTCCATCCTCTTCGCCTCTGATCTTTACCTTCCGAGTCAAACTCAAGAAGAAACAGTGAAAGACTACCTTCATGGAAGTGGACCTCTGACCAGAACATTTAGTTCACAAGGGGTCGCTTACTATAAATCCAAATTACATAATGATTTGGGTCTTGTTGACTTCGAAATAGTGGCTTTAACTCAAAGTAAATCTTCCCTGGTAGAAAAAATTGCCAGATGGCAGAATGAAACTTACTCAGCAACATGGGGTAACCACTCAGAGGCGATACGAATGGATATAGTTTTACTCAATCCACGTTCTAGAGGAAGTGTGAGGCTAGCTAGTAATGATCCATTTGAGTTTCCCTTGATTGATTCAAGATTACTTTCTGATCCCGATGACAGAGACATTGCTGTTATGTACGAAGCCTTGCAGTTGGCTTTTGACATACTTCAAACGCCAGGATTCCGAAGATTGAACGTGAAATATGTAGGTCGCCCTTTACCTGGTTGCAAGGACTATGAATTCTTGTCCAAAGAATATTGGTTCTGTTTTTTGAGACAGACGTGTTTTGCCCCATTTCATGCGAAGGGTAGTTGTCCAATGGGTACCGATCCAAAAAAGGGAGCCGTTGTCGATTCCAATTTCAGGGTGTTTGGAATTGAAAAATTGAGAGTTGCGGATTCTAGTATTTTTCCTATATCACCAGGTGGACATCCCAGTGCTACATGTATAATGCTAGGAGAAAAGATTTCTGATGTCATTAAATCACAATATCTTTGAATTTTAACAACATATATCAATACAGCCAACTTTCTCATAGAACGATTTCATTTCGTCCCCACAAAAACAAACCCCTATGAGACTCAGTATCAAGTATGGTTTCCAATTGATCTGTCAATGAGAACATTGTATTATTTTCGAATTATATATACAATTCAGGCAAATACTAGTGCATACAACTCCCTTCCTTTCCATTAAATACTACTAAGTTACATGGTTTCTGAAAACACTTTGAATTTGTTGTCAATTAATCCCTCGCCATTTTCTTGTATGATGAAAAACATAGAAAAAACCTTTCAGCGACTGAAAATGGCAATGCTTGTTGCGGGTAGCGATTTTCGCTACATCCCTAGAACATCACACAACTCACTCCATTGTTTATCTCAAACAATTTCAATGCACATAAAAATTATATTTTATATGGAATAACAAAATCTCATTTGAAACAATTGAGTTAATTGAGAAACAATTCTGAATAATTTCAAAACTATTCCAATAGGGATCGAGTTGAATCTGAATTGGGGAAAGAAGTCTGCTCCACAATGAAAGAGAGCATTTATTTCTAGTATATAAATATACAATGCATTTCGACAATGTCAATTGTCATCAACAAAATTAAACAAAACTTAACAATCACAAAGTGGACGTTCCAACTGTGTTTGTGATTGTTAAGTTATGCTTAGTTTTGTGAGTGCCTGATGATGACAATTGACATTGCCGAAATGCATCGCATATTTCTTTACCAGAAATAAATCCCCTTTTTCATTGTGGAGCAGACTTCTCTACTTGCCCCAATTATTATCGAAATGTATGAAGTCTATAATATCTATGACATAGAAGGAAGGTTTTTTTATTTTCCATCCCTGAAGGAGTGAAAAGGAATGCGAAAGTTTGTATGGAAGAAACGTTGAATTTAGAGTCATGAAAAATTGTATTCGGGATGTTTTTTACAAATGAAGAATCACGTATTTCAGGGTTTTCGAAAATTAACCAAAATCGAAAGTTTGCCACCTGTCTTCTACACCGAGAAAAAACGTCCAAGTAAAATGTGTTGCTGACTTTTCTTCATTTCGGGTAGGTCAAATTTTCATTGTGGAAAATATTTCTGCCACTTCTGTCAGCAAAAAGCATGTTTCTGAAGTAAGAGTTTTGTTCCAAAAATGATAAGTGTTTGCGGTTAAAATTTCCTTTAATAAATAAATAATACTGAGACACAGATAACTGATTGGGGCAGAAACTATAACTGTTATTAAACCGATATTTCTGTCATATTGCCTCCATCATCGACGGGCAAAATTATCGCAGGATACAGTATATTGACCAGTAGTGATATACTGCATAATTTTCATGCTTTCGGTTGTGTACGCCCTAATTCGCCAAAACTTCGGTCATCACGCTACACCACGCAAACAAAATCGCAACGCCATTCGGGCACAGAGAGTTATAGCGGTAAGCAATTGTGCACATATTCATTAGTCATTTTATTATAATCAGTTTGTGAGTGTGTAGTATGTGTACTCATCACAGACAATTACAAAGTTACGGGCGTTCAATTTACATTCTCTGCATTTTCATTTTATGATAATCATCAGTTGTATATTGAGTTTGACTCAATATACAGAGTTTTTCGTGTGTTCGATAATGGAATCCAAGAACCAACTCAGGAATACATTTCGAAGGTAAGTTTCCACTTATATGTTCATAATTCCCTTCTCACTGCATTCCAATTTTTTTTTGACATTTTGAAAACATTGAACAAATAATGCGTTGAACAATGAATTTCAATGACAGGAGTAAACAGAAAATTGTCGTCAATTTGAACTTGACCAAAAAATTGATGAGTTTGGAATCGGTTCTAATTTTTCATCAATTTTTAGTAAAAATTTGCAGTAACTTTCTGTCATGAATTGGATGCCTGCTAGAACAGAGATTTTCAGGTTATATTTATTATTTACGCGATTTCACCCTGAAATATTCGGAACTTTTTCTATAGTTGAACCATTGTCAGTATGTTGGTATTCCTGAGTAAAAACTGTTGTCAAAATTGACCAATATAACCCATATTGGTCAATTTTATTGTTCAATTTATTGATCAATTTTATTGGATCGTGTAAATACGCACTCATGTAATTTGAAGGTTTGCAAAAATATTGTAGAAAAAAGGATGGATGTATCCACCTTATACTGACGAAGAGAGAGATCTATTTTTAGTGTTGTAAGTTGTAACACAAGTCCCTAGACCAGAACTTTACTGGTGTGTATAGTTGCTCTGTAGGTTACTCTCTCACTTGTACCTGCCATAACATTAACACAGGCGAGATACCTATATTCTTAAACTGTTTTCAGCGATATTCAACAGAAAAAGGGGTTAGTTATATATTCAAATAATCATTTTCTTCAAGTGATGTTAACGATCTGTTCCTTGATACCCAATGGGAATTATTCATTGGCAAAAATATGGTATGACATAACATCTCTCAATTGAAAATCTGTTTCTTTCTGCAGGAATGAAAGTTTTCTCGTATGTACCCATCTTCCTCTAACTGAATCGTTAGTGAGTAGGAATTTGTATGATCTTTGATAACCACATGGACCCAGTGCTACTCCCGAATGGAAAAAATTACATAAAAAAACTTTGACCTTACTTTACCCAAACATTTTGTAACATAACCCCCTCATTCACTCACGTCTTCAATTGTGAAATGCCTTTGAACATTTTACTCTTGATGAAAAACAAAATTTTAATTTTCGTTAGTAATAAAGGACCTTAATTTTTTTAAACGGAACAAATTAAAAATCCCAATATCAAAATATATTTGTTGGGAGTTCAAATGTGAATAATTCGAATATAAATGTGCAGTGGAATGAGTAGGTATTTGATCAACTTGAATTTAATATTGCTTTGAATATTGGCAGTTGTTCTTCTTTCGCTGATAAATCAATATGATGTGTTTATGACAGAAAAACAAGATGGTGGCTTATGGTCCTTTTCTATTCAAACTTGATATATACGGTTTTTGAGGTGGGATATTATGATTTTTTTGTCACTACTCAATTATTCAACATAGCGGATTTTATGAATGACTGGATAGAATTGAGTAAATATAAATGAAAAAAAAAACTGAAGGCAAGCTTTTCTTTAGATGTATGACATTAGGTTATGTAACAGTTTCAAAACTTGTTGCAAGAAAACCCATGCTGTATTCCAAACTGAAAACAGTGTGTGGCAAGCTTTTGAATCTGGGAACAACAACAGAATAACTATGTCATAACTGATTAAATAATTCTTCCCTTCTTAATAAATGTTTTTTTTTTATTTATATTCATTAAAACGTAAGACTTTTCTGTTTAATTATCACTGATGCACCATATATTTATTTTGGTTTCTATAACAAGCTCAAGAATATTTTCCATTTATTTTATCTGCATTCAAAAAAATTCTATTTGATTATTATACTGACTCAATGTTTTCTGAATAAAATAAATATTGTTTGAAATGAGATTTTTCATTTTAGTTTGGAAGCTGATGCCTTCCAAGAAGCCGTAGATGAGATTGTGAGTCTGTTTCCTGGTGAAATAAAGGAAACACATTTCATCTCTTACTGTTCCTGAAAATTTTTGTGAATTTTTGTTCTTATTTGCCAAAGATATTAGATAGTGTACTTATACTAAGTCATGTATGAAAAATTGTTTGGTTTTCATTTTAAAAATGTTTGTTTTTATTTGCCAAAGTCATAGAGTGAACTGAGTTATGTATGAGAAATTATATTTTCAGAGCTTCCTTATAAGAAGTAATTTTCAATAAAAGTTTTTTTATTTAATTAATTGGTGATTTCAATTGGAACCTTCTGCCTGTCATTGTACTTCATCTGACATATATATATATATATATATATATATTGACCATAATTGAGGAGATCATTTATGGAAGAGTATCACTTATCTTGCAGCAATTGAAGAACACAGTTTGACCAATGGATGGCTTAGTATGAGAAATGATCTTAATTTTCTAGATAGCTTTTGCTAACTACCAAATGTCTGCCAGTGACTGAACCAAACACTTGTGGTAGCTAAGTCGCTAGTTATTCGTAGGTTGTCAACTAGTTCTGGTGAGTAGTGGATTATTTAGTTGAATGATAAAATAGCTGTGAAAAGTTGAAGTTAAAACCAGTACGTGATGATAAGTCAGAGCTGTCATTATATAGCTGGTTTTTGATTGGCTGCTGAATGAGAACTTTCCATTCCCCATCATCCAACACCCAATCAGAGAACATTACGCCGCGTGAGCTCGGAAGCTCAAGGTTTTCTCTTCATATCATACTAGTAGTCAGTTTTCTATAGATAATGGAAACTTACTTCTCACAGCTATTTTATCATTCAACAGAAATAATCCACTTCTCACCAGGAACTAGCTGACAACCTATGAATAACTAGCGACTTAGCTACCACAAGTGTTTGGTTCAGTTACTGGAAGATATTCGGTAGTTAGCGAAAGCTATCCAGACAATTGAGATCATTTCTCATAATCAGCCATTCATTGGTCAGAACTATCTTATTTAATTGCTGCGAGATAAGTGATACTCTTCCATAAATGATCTCCTTAATTATGGTCAACTATCTGACAACTAACACGGGCGCTCACTATTCATTAACTATTACGGGCGCCTACTATTCATTAACTGGGAGCTTACTATTCATCAACTGGAACTTGTTGTTCTTTTGTCATAAGCTAGCTGTATACTCACGAGACGATAAATGTTCGATTACTAGAACTTATCAGCTAACTTATAGGAAAAAAGTTACTTAGTCACCATAAGCTAAGTATTAATTCAAGGCAAGCTCGTGACTAACTCATTGGGAGATAGCTGCTCACTTATGTTTGGCCTCAAACTGATTATAACAACATATTTAGTGTTTCAATGACAAGTAACTTAGTGACTAATCATAAAAAAAATATTTATGGCATAAAAAACTATGGCTAGTGATTACAGTTGCTAAAGATAACTTAATAATGGCAAGTAATCCATTTTATGAGCCCCATTTCACTTGTGGCAAGTTAGTTGTTATATAAGTTTTCACTAGTCATTATTAATATTCGCTTGTGAATAATGTTTTTTTTTTCCCTGTGTATACCTACACCTTTCCAGAAAGTCAATTTATGGTCCAATTCTATTCAAAATTGGTATGTGGAGGTTTTTGGATTCGACGATTTTTTTCACAAACCTCCATTCAGTTTCACTTGTTCCGGTGTCTGTGTGTCTGTCTGTCCGTGTGTCTGTCTGTAATCAAATCTTGCAAGTTAAATTTGACCCACTTCTAATCATCCGACGGATTTGAAATTTGGCATGTGTACATAATTCCGATAACAATGCGTTATAGAATTTTTGTTAGGGAAGAAAACAAAATGGCGGTTCCAATATGGCGTACAATTTTTGTGATTATGGTCCGATTGTTTTGAAAATTGGTTTCTAGGGGTTTTCATGGTCGGAGATTAAATTTCAAAAGCAAATCACGATGGCTTGATTTTTGTTTTCGTGGTAAATACCGTAGTAATGAAACTGGGGGTTATATAGACCCATACAGAGTGTCTCCGAAAATAATTCGTTGCTTGAAAAGTTATGTAGAACACGCCGTTAAGAACGAAAAGTTCTTTCCCCCTACTAAACTTCCATGTTCTTCGAATAATTGAACATGAGAATTTATATAAGATAGTGATAACAGGCAACCGCACACTGAATGATATATTCATTGCCGCCACCGCGGCTTCGTTTTCCATTCGAGAATATCACGATATGCTAAATACCCTTCATGAAGCACCAGTGTGAAAACAGAAACGGTCGTCGCGCCAGAAACGAAATATTAGTATATGCGCAAGGGTGTCATATGTTATTCCTTCAAAATCTTCCGAAATGAAATAGCAATTGGAATTTTCTACAGTATTATGATGGTGATGATGATGAATGGAAATTTACACATAATTATGATAAAAATATCATAATGGTGTTTCTAATAAATCATAAGATAATTATCAGTGGCTGTGACAATAACATACAGATGGGATAAAAAGGGCGTATCTGGAAATTTCTTTTTCACAGTATATTCAGAACGAGCTGAGAAAGCATACCGATCCCATTTCGGATTTGTATCTCAATACTCACCCTGGAAACTACCCCCGTATTAAAAAAAATCTACAGAACAGAGTTAATTCATCGTTTCTGAAAATTTATTTTTCACTATTTATCCAAAACGAGCTGAGAAAGCATGCCTACCCCATTTCAGATTTTGTATCTCGATACTCACCCTAGAAACGAACTCTGTTTTGAAGATTTTTTTGAATACGAGGGTAAGTATCGAGATACAAAATCCGAAATGGGGTAGGTATGCTTTCTCCGCTCGTTTTGGATATATAGTAAAGAAGAAATTTTCAGAAACGATAAATTAAGTCTGATCTGGAGATTTTTTTGAATACGGGGTAGTTTCCAGGGTGAGTATTGAGATACAGAATCTGAAATGGGGTAGGCATGCTTTCTCAGCTCGTTTTGAAAATAGAGTGAAAAAAAAATTTCCAGAAACGATGAATTAACTCTGTTTTGGAGATTTTTATGTATACGGGGGTAGTTTCCAGGGTGAGTATGAGAAAAAATCGAAATGGGGTAGGTATGCTTTCTCAGCTCGTTTTGAATATATAGTGGAGTAGAAATTTCCAGAAACGATAAATTAAGTCTGTTCTGGAGATTTTTTTGAATACGGGGGTAGTTTCCAGGGTGAGTATTGAGATACAAAATCCGAAATGGGGTAGGTATGCTTGCTCATTTCGTTTTGAATATATAGTGAAGAATAAATTTCCAGAAACGATGAATTAACTCTGTTTTGGAGATTTTTTGAATACGGGGTGTTTCCGGTAGAAGTATGCTTTCTCAGCTCGTTCTGAATATACTGTAGAAAAGTAATTCACAGATACGCCCTTTGTATCCCATCTTGTATGTTATTGTCACAGCCACTGATAAATATGATCTTATGATTTATTAGAAACACCATTATCATATTTTTATCATAATTGTGTGTTAACTTTCATTCATCATCATCACCATCATAATTCTGTAGAAAATTCCAATTGCTATTTCATTTCGGAAGATTTTGAAGGAATAACATATGACACCCTTTCGCATATACTAATATTTCGTTTCTGGCGCGACGACCGTTTCTGTTTTCACACTGGTTCATGGAGCTCATTGTGAACGTAATGCAGCAATGAGACTTTATGGTGAACCGAGTGTTTTGTCAATGTGTCTCAAAGGATATCAGAAACTTGTGTTGCGGAAATGACACATATCAATAAGCCTAATTAATAAACTCAATAACGAGTTTAACAACCGAATCCCAAGGAATATGTATTAACTTTCGATGAGATACGATATTCTTAAAGTGAGGGAAATATAATTGATTGATAAGTTATTTCATTGATTTGTTGTAAATATAAACAGGATGTTCATAAAATCAGATGTGGAATCATCTGCGACTGAAAGATAAACTTTAGTCACTATCTTCCATCGTCAAGATAACCTCTTGTGGGGTATTCAGAATATCTATCAGATGTAGTTCAATGTCCAGCGTGGCTTTAGCCGGGGAAGTAGTTGTTTTCTGTTAGACATTCGCAAAAAATAACTTCATTTTAATCGTGGATTTTTCGATTCACAGAAAAAATTTTCTATCAATATTCAATTGAGAATGTTTCCCTTTTCAAAGTTATTTCATCTTTTTGTAAAGTGAAGAGTACAGATATTTCAGTTCCACTGAATTAAACTGCTCAATCTGAAATGATAAAACTCATCAGAAGATAAATATGTTCAATAATATTTATACAGTGAGTTTCAAAAAGTATGCACATATGAAAAACTTTTTTTATTTTATATTGTCAGAAAATTCATTCTGATAAAATTGGTAGTTTGCGAAAAATGAAGTTGCCAAATCTAAATTTCTAAATGATGTACAGGGTAGTAAAAAAAATAGGAATTTGAATCGGGAGTAAACTACCTTTCGACATTATCAAGAAGTTTATTTAGAAAAGTTGATTAGAATTAGAAACAACATTCAGATTTGAAATCACAACCATCTACACAATAATTTTTTTTTTCATATTTTTTATGGTTCTAGCCTCACAAAGAGTAGTAGTATCTCATATACACATTACACACATAATAATATTTTAATGCAAAATTTGGTTTCAATTTTTACTAGTTTTTTTGTGCAAATTCCTCATATCACTCTGTATGTATGGCCATAATAACTATCAGTATGATTTAATGGAATAAAATAATTGAATTAATTAATACATTAATGCCAAACTAAGATATTTATTAAATAATACAAATCTGCAAGTTTACGATCACTTCAAAGTATTAGCTTGAAGGGTAGCCCTAATTCATTTATTGAACATAAATAAAAACCAAATAACAAAAACGTTCAGAAATCTGAATAATCGATCATTGAACCCTTACATTTCCACATGTCTTCCTTCCATCGCCAAACATTTTATTTTTCGTGCGCAAGATTCTTTATTGGCATTTTTTTTTAAATTTCGGTATACTGGCACGACACTCCCTAATAACATTCTCTTATTCATAAAAATTTCGAAATGATCATCGAGCATCCACCTTTTCCTTGAGGTACCTCCATAGACAAAAATCCGAAATAGTGAGATCGGGAGACCTTCGCTGTCCATGGATATATTGGGTATCTACCAATCCATTTACTCTGCAATTTGTCATCGATATATTCTTCAATTAATGTCGTACTATGACACGATGCTCCGTCAATCTGTTCTCTGGCTTGTGTGAGAATTGATCAATAATTGGCTCCAAGTGTATGAACATGTCTCTGTTCCCAATGCCACGGAAAAAGAATGGACCAATTAATCTATTATCGAAAATGCCACACCAGACGTTTGTTCTTGAGGAAATATTGGTCATTGCATTCTATTTTAAAATTTCATCGGCCCACCAACGGCAATTTGAGGTGAAACTCGCCTCATCAGAAAACAACACATACTTTGCGAATTGCCTTTATTCTTCCAACTCTCCTTGTACTCACGCGCAGAATTTAAATCTCTGTTTGTGATGTCATTCTTTCAACATATATGTATTTTTTCAGGTTTATAGGGGTGATACTTATGTTTTGTTAATATTATTTGTGATGTTTTACTCGCTCCTGTTATGGAAGATACAGCAGCGAAACTACTTCTCGGATTCTCAGTTACTGCTAATAATACATTTTGTTGAAATTCATTGTTCCTAGTTACCCATTTAGCATGTCTTGGATTGAACTTCTTTTCCATAGATTCCGTGGCCGAAAATTTCAGATAAATCCATCCTACAGTTTTGTGACATACCGGATTTTCAGGATGACGCAGATTTATACTGTTTCTCGATTTGTTCTATTTTCTCCATGAATGAGAACTGTTTCAATTTTGTCATTTGCTTTCAGCATTCTGAACAAACCTCTAATTGATACGGACAAATCTCGAATTGAGAAATTTCACAATGTATACCCCCACTGTTGAGAAACGCAAAATTGTTTACTGCCTAAAATGTCAAAAAATCAAAGGTAATGTGAATTCAGACAAATTTCCCATGTGAAATATGAAATTATTCCCAATATATTGTACGATAAACGTCAATACTTGAAGTTCATCTGAACTTTCGTCTGGAAGAAAACATATTTTTTCTGAAATAGCTCTAGAATGCCTACTTTTTCGAAGCAACTTCAGACACCGAAATACGCTAACTAGTGTTTTAGTCCGTTGCTAAGCAACGAACTTTTGCCGGCCTAGACCGTAAAAATCGTTCCCTACCGGTTTTTTATATACATTTTGAACAGTAAATAAATACACACAAACAACCAACTCACATTGAGGACATGCATTGAATATATTATCACAAATATGGAACGTTCATTGTAACTATTTTTGTATATTTATAGTTATGTTGCAGTTCATACAATTACTAAACATAGGCTGAACTCTACCTGAAAAGTCATTCTCTTTGTCACTTCCCCCTCTAATATCATCTGTTATGTTACCTGAATAGTAAGGTAACAGTCAAACTGATATATTCCCACTACTTGCCTGCAACCGTTCCCATTTGAATATTCAAAGAGAAAGCAGCAACTTTCAAAATTTTCTGTACGACATGCAGCATATTTTCTATACAATGGCATATAATTTTGTTTATTACCACAAATGATCTTGGTTTGTTCGTTTTATTATCGGGTATTTTAATCAAAAGCTTAGATCCAAAATCTTCCATGACATTCAAATTTAATTGATATAGTTCATCACGGCGACATGCACCGGCAACACCAAATATTGAGGCAACCTAAAAAGTAAACCTACATAAATATCTAGGTAATTTTGGAATTCTTACACTCTAAACGTACCTTATTCATCAAGTATATATAATCTGGTGCTTTAGTATTAAACATTTTGATTTGTTCATCTGACTAAACTTTTGACTTCTTTGGATTATAGTTGTCACTTTGACCCATAGACAAATTAAAAATAAAGAGACTGTTTGAAACATTGGCGATCTTGACCACCAAGTTTTTAGTACGGCCAGTCGCGCATGGAGGCGCTGCCCGCAATCAACAGACGACTGACATGATAACTTTCCAATTTCGATATTTGTCAGAAAATGATAAACCACGTAATAATTTCAGAATAATTCTACTGTAAATTGTCATCGAAAAATTAATTATAGAAATTATACTATGGACTTGAATTATGAACCCAACGTCGAAAATGGAATGTTTTGTTATTCGAGTTGACGCTGAAATTCTTCGAAATATTCTTTCACAAGGTAAAATATAAGCTGCTTTTCACAAACTGATACTTATTTCCATCCATCAGTTGCAGAAATTTTTTCACAAACTGATACTTATTTCCGTCCATCAGTTTCCATTTCCTATCACTATTTGAGGAAGTACGAAGATTATCATCAAACTGGAGTATTTGTTAAGTATACCTACTCGTTCTCATTTGTGCTAATAAATGAACAAACTTATTGAAGGTTTGTTGTAAATGTAATTTGTTTTTATTTTGGTTGATTTGATGATAAGACTAAAGAATATTTTTAATTTTGTTGTTTTTCGGAGTTTTATTATTTTTTGTCTGTAGTTGTACCTTGTCCTAGATACAATAAAATGTGTTTTTATAGTGTTCAACTTATTATTCTTGTTTTACAAGATCTTTAATTTTGTTCTTGATATCATGAAATAAAGATTTACTTTGAAACTTTATTTCAACCACGAACGAACTAACAGTTTCTACAAATCGATTAATGTATATATTTTATTAGCGATCGATTTGCCATTCCTGTAATTCATATGATACAACCATTCATAATTCATATGGAATACAAGAATGGCAAATCGATCACTTATAAAATATATACCATATCAATCATATAAAGTAACACATTTGAAAACCCCCTTTCTCAATCGGTTTTACCAACTGTATTCAGTTCGGCCAGTTGCGAGATATGTCGCCACTGTCTAAACGTGGTGCCAACTTTTACTGCAGGTTTGACAACTCTCTTTATTTTTAGTTTCTCTATGCTTTGACCTTTCAGGAAAGCACGTTATTTCGCAAATTTTGTAATATCAATATCTTTCTTTGTACTAAGTATAGCTCTCAGCATGGAGTAATTTGACGTAGATGCCTTCAACTTTGTAGATAAATCGTAAAAGTATGCAATCATGACATTTTCAGATCGGGAGGTCGTCTTTTTTTCTTGGCAATAATCCATGAAACGTTTGTGAGTGTATTCATATTTTGCCTTGGATTTATTTGACAATAAATTGAAAATTACATTTGAAGCAGCATTTAATGACTCTGGTCAGCATTTACACCTGGACATCATCAACGCCTCGGCCAACAATTCACATTGTCGTCCGGGAATGTATTGCTTCTAGATACTCAATGTACTATTTCCTGGGAGTATGTGAAAAGTGCAAGTTTTTAATGATTTGTCGTGTGGAAAGAAGAAAAAATGAACAATTGAGATGATTCATCAAGTGACATTCCATCAAAAGTCTTGGAGGCTGCCGGTTCTATAAGTAGACAGTTAGTTCCAGAAAAGTCTCGCTGGCGTTACGAGAAAGAATTTGCAGCATTTGAGTTGTGGTGTAAAGAGAAAAATACACTATTAATTACTGGAAGAAGAGGTATTTATAGTATACTTTCACCACTTATTAAGAAATCTTTGCACGTTAACCTTGTGGTCGAAGTGCTGATTAAACATATTGTAAAATTGAAGAAAGACATCAACATAGGCAAATATTTTCGAGAAATGGGAAATTGATAAATTATTATCTGTTGCTCCGGACAACGACTTCCTCTTGATGAAGGTGGCTACCATTTTTGGAATCGCTGGTGCGTGCCGTCGCGGAGAATTGATGAATATGACGATAGACGATATTGAAGACAAGACATTTTTTTTTGTTATTACCATCCCGAACACAAAAACCAACATTTGTGGTTTGTGTCCCCGAAATTGAAAGAACAAGCTATCTAGAATTATACAAAAAGTATGCCAGGTTGCGTCCTGCTGACACTAATCATCGGTGGTTTATTCTTCTCTTAAAATCGGGAAACAATGTGTGGGAATTAATACTTTTGGCAAAATGCCATCAAACATCGCTATGTACTTGGGCCTCCCAAATCCTGAGAATTACACCGCTTCGCGTCGTTCGGTCATCACGTGCGGAAAAGTACCACTTTCCGCACTTGTTAGGTATTTTTTCTATTGTAGAACTTCAAGGAAAAGTGTATGCTCGAAGACCATTTCAAATTATCGATGAATTAGAAAATGTTATTAGGGAGTGTTGTGCCATATACCAAATATTTTTAAAAATGTCAAAAAGGTTTTTTGGTGTTGGAAGGAAGACCTTTGGAAATTGAAGGATTCAATGATTGATTATCCAGCTTTCTGAACGTTTTTATAATTTGGTTTTTCCTTATGGTCAATACATGAATTAGGACTACCCTTCAAGGTAACACTATGATTAAAGTTATCGTTAACTTGCAGATTTGTATTATTTAATTGTTTGGCATTAATCAATTTACTTATTTTCGTCCATTAAATCATACTGCTAGTTATCATGAACATACATACAGAGTGAAAAATCAAATTTTTACCAATAGACTAGTGAAAATTCAAACCATTTTCAGCAAACGTCGATATTCCAGTACAAATAATGAATTGAACCAAATTCTGCAACATTCACCGGAAATATAGAATTTTATCATGCATACAATTTTCTGACGAATGGATAATAAAAAGTTTTCCATGAGGTGCAAACTTCTTGAAACTCAGTGTATATATGATATGAGAGTTCCTTCTATGGAAAAATATTCTGAAAACTCAAGAACTTATTATTTGTATGCTGATATTCACGAGGGCGATTATCACAAATAATAATTTGCAGGAAACCGAGCAGTAATTTTTTTATGTGGATCTCCAAAGTTTACATCTTTTTTAATAATACCAAAATGACGAGTTTAGGAATTATAAAAATAAAACAAATACTGAATCTTATGCGAATAGAATAAACTGTGATTCGGTGTGATTTCGGTGAGGTTTTTTCCATATAATATTTCTGGAAAATCATTTTAGACGTCAAATTCTGGAAAACACTAACGTTCTCAATACAGAAGCTTTTTCCGTACATCTATTCAGCTACGTATTACAACAAGATGAATCACCTTCGTCGTAGCAGGTGTTTTCGACCTATTGTTCCTGAAATACAAAAGCCTCAACTCACCTGACATCGTGTGGCATCGGTAGAGTGGCTCCTCTATCCAGGAGAATTTTTATGATCTCGTAATTGTCGCGATGGGCTGAGAGAATAAGAGGCGTTATATCCGGCGTGAATGTGGCTGTATCCGGCGGCAAAGCTTCCCAGCTCTGAAAAGTTAAAAGAGGCTATAAATACGCTCGAGAGTTTCGATATTTCGCTAACTTAATATCTCTTTGTCTCCAGGATGTTCCACCTGTGTTACGCTTTCTCAAATTCCCAATTTAGGATTAATGGAAAATAAGGATGAGGTAGATTCTTTCTTTGTAAAGGAAGTCATCTGGTTCATCAACCGCGAGTTTTCCAACCACCCTTGAAACAAACTTATTTCATAGAAACAAACGGCACCCTTAATATGAACCTTCCTAAGAAGGCTAGAAAACGGGGTACGAAATAGCTATTTGTAGAACAAGGGAGGAAAGTGCTACTTTTCCCCCCGAGGATGGAGTTTACTGCCCGACGCGTAGCCGAGGGCAGTATTCATTCGAGGAAGGAAAAGGCACTTTACCCCCATGTTATACATATGATTTTTCCGCCTTCCTCAAATAACAAGTCATTTTTTAAATAATGTATGTGTGTATGAAACTAACAAACAAAATTTATTAAAGAACTAAAACTAAGAATACAGTATAACTTATAGGCACGTTATTATCATTCTTGCATCCTACATATTTTCAATTTGAGGTAGAGTAATTATTTGTACTAATGTTGAACGTGCAGTTTTGAGCAGTGGTTATTTGAATACCACTAGAAGTGAGAGCTGGAGCCAACGCAGTTTTCGAGATATTTTCATTAACAACATTATTATACAGCTGGTATCCCCCGGAAGTACTCGTACTTGGCTGATTACAATCAATTTCATTAACTTCAGTGACTCCCATAATTTGGTCCGTATATTATAGCGTAACACACTTTGAAACTGTTAATCTGTCAATCGGCCATAGCATGCTATAATATTTCTGTCCTAAATTCGAAAACCGGATGAATCTATGAATTGAAGTCGAATTATTAATGTAGAAATCGTTAAATTGAAATAACAATTTACTGATTTCTACCATTTCGCAAAATACAGGGTATTCTATAAATAAACGGTGAAATTTATACTTATATAATAGAATATAGTTTAGGTCGTCAATGCCGTATGAGTTATTTCATTGATGACGTACCATGACGTCACTTCTACTTTTCCTCCCTAGGGGGATAAAGTACTTTTTCTCTCTAGGGAGGAAAAGTACGACTTTGCTCCCTACAATGAGGCCAGGAAAAATGTTTTGTTCACAGAGTTAGTATAGACTAGTCGAGAAGTGAGTTTCCTGCGAAAAATAGTTCGAAGACTCCAAAAAATATGAGCAATAGCTCATTCGATTCGAGATGCAATTCTGAGAAAGATATTTTTTTCGTTTTTGTTGACGAAAAATTTCAATCAGTTTTGGGAATAACTCAGAAACTATATGCGATACAAATCGGAAAGATTCTTGAACAAGTTGACAAAAAAGTTCTGACTCTCAGACTCTATTTAATTTTTAATTTTTAATTCAACTGAAAAATCCCGTCCAAAAGGCCAATAATATAATTTATAAATTTCAAAAATTGATGTGTTTTTACTTGAAGAACAAGGTCCCTGGAAGAAAATGTTTTTTTTTCAACAAGTTAGGCATTTTTAATTTTCCTTATTTTTTAGGGCCTCGGTTTTCATAAAAACGCATAAATTTTTGATGTAGCCCTTGACCCTTTCTTATATATATTATACTTCAAGACCCCTTTTTAAAAGGGTTTTTGAAAAGTTGTTCATTTTGTTATTAATTTTTTTTTTTAACAAAAAAAGAATAAATAAAAAAAAAAGAAAATATACATTGATATTTTTTATGTTTATTAAATTTATAAAAAATATTTTTTTAAAAATCAAACGGAGGCATTTATTAACATTCGAAAAAATTTATCTAGGAAATTTATTTAATTTATTTATAAATTGTTCATGAACAAATTGATTGGTTTAATATTGAAGAACATGTCATTTTGTTGTCTAGAAAATTTAATGATTTAAAAAAAAACATAAAAAAATTCTTATTTTCATTATTTAAATAATTATTTAGGATTTTGTTTTAAATCATATTTGGCATTTTTCAGTGCTTTATTCCTCAATAACAAGAAATAAATATAAAAAAATTCATTGTTTATTGAGTTAACAATTTGTTATAAGCAAATTCCAATTCTCTTTATTTATTTTTTTTCTGAAACTACCAAAAATTACAAAAACAACCGTATGCAACAAAAAGGCAAACATTTTTTTTATATATTTTTCATAGATTTTTCTAAAATTACGCTAAATATTTTTTTGTAGAAATAGTTAAAAAAACAGATAATGAATGATTTTACAAAAAACTATATATCTTGAGAATTTATTAACAAATACGTGATTGAACACCGCTAGAATACATGATGAGGTTAACATTATTTAAATGAATCCATGTATTTCATGAACAATTAATGTTAGTGACTGAAAACCAAAATTTTTTGAAAGACTAGCCTTCAAAATCGGCTTGAAGTAGAAAAGGGCAATGTTATGTCACTCAATTTCGATGACATAAAGAAGCTCATTATGGTACTCAGTCCCATAATGAATTAATTATGGTATTAAGTACTATAATGAAATTACGCTATTTCATATACTCTCCGTGATTTTTCCGGCAAAAGGGAGTTCACCATATTTCTCGTCCTTCCTTCCAAATCAGAAGGTCAACTACCAGTTTCAGAATCACTCATTATTATATAAATTATATTCAATTCTACGTGACAATTGTGTTTGACAGCAGATAAATAAATATTGCCGTTACAACCTGACGTTGTCAAGGAAATGACAAAGCACAGCTCACTAACCTACTAATATTTGAAACTACGCATATACTTACTCGTAAAAATAGTTGTCATTGTGACATGTCAAAATTGCAGTTTTAAATTTTTCGAAAATGTATTAATATAAATGCCATCAGATAAAATTTAGTATGTAATACGAATCATAAACAATCATTATGGCACACGTCGTGTTATCGGACTCGGCTACGCCTCGCCCAATAACATTCACGACTTGTACCATAATGATCGTCTTTATGATCCCTATTACATAAATAACTATTATCTGATGGCATGTCATAATAACAACGTTTTGTCACTAAATGTTGATGACATAAGGAAGCTCATTATGGTACTTAGTCCCATAATGAATTCATTATGGTACTAAGTACCATAATGAAATTACGCTATTTCATATACACTCCGTGATTTTTCCGGCAAAAGGGAGTCCACGATATTTCTTCCAAATCAGAAGGTAAACTACCAGTTTCAGAATCACTCATTATTATTTAAATATATTCAATTCTACGTGACAATGGTGTTTGGCAGCAGATAAATAAATATTGCCGTTACAACCTGTAGTTTAGAAGATATAAGCATTGTAAGAATATAGATAGATAGATAACGGATTTTTTTATAACAAATACATAATAACAGGAAACCATGACAGATACAGACTTGGTGAAAAGAGATCAACTAATGTTCTATAAAAACATTTCAAATGTTGATAACTGTATCTTTAATGGTTCAAAAGTTACAGCCGTTTGTAACTCAAGTGGTCGATGCAACTTTTATATACCGTAATTAAATTAAAATGATAAATAATGGAGGAAAAGTTCTGGGAGTCGAGAATTTTTTATTGGAAATTTTCTCCTCTTTGAGAATATTTTCTCCGATTCTCGCTATTTCTTATAGTTTTTAAGTTATTCCCAAAAAACTGAACCACTTTTTTTTGTTAATTTTTGTTAATAACAATTGCAATTTTCGTCAGCAAAAAAAACACAAAATGTCTTCCTCAGAATTGCATCCCAAATCGAATGAGCTATTGCTAATATTTTTTGGAGACTTGGAACTATTTTTCGCAGGAAACTCACTTCTCGACTAGAATAATTCAGAAGCGGATTGTATGGTTTGGGATTTTTGTAGCTGAATCCAAATTATCCTTTGGATAATTTTCTACGTTGAGAGTCAAAGTGATATCCCTGTTATTTATGTGACTGAATATTGTGGGATCGTTATTGACTTCGTTATGGTCGCGATTGTTTTGAAAGCATACGAACATTGAAACCTGTCAAGAACTCTCGAGAAACGGATGAATCAAACTTATCGTGAGATCTGATAACATGTGCAATTCTCATTTTCTAAACGCTATCAGAATGGGGGTATCGGCTTTGATGACTTGCAAGAGTTATAATTTGATCCGATGTTTGGGGTATCGCCCGATCTTGAGTTCTACGTTCCCAATTTTAAATTTGACAGTTCCTGAATTTGGGTACGGTATCGTGGTTGGCAGCTTGTATCAAAAGGATAGTGTGTTTTCCGTAAGAGATGCATTATTGGTAATCATTGAAAATGTTCACAAAATACTTCAGAGAAATGAACACGTTGAGTTTCGGAAAAGTGAATTGAATGATTGCAACATTATCGGAAAGTCCAACCAGATGTAAAGTGCAGATGGCGAAGTAGGCAATAGATCATTGGTGAGACGAAATATATATATTTATTTTATTTCAACTTCATCCGATTATGGTAATAAAAATGGGTGACAGTTGTTAGGCCAGCTCAAATTACACTAAGAGTAACGTCTCTGAGAATGCATGGGTGGTGGAAAGAGTAGTGCAGTGCAGGTATGTCCGTGCTTAATTCTATTCAAATGTAGATTGCCAGGGTCGGATTTGGAATTGTAAAGAGAATAGTTGAAGAGAATTTGATAATCCATTAAACTAGTGTGGAAACTGAGTATGATAGAATTACTAGAATTTATTAACAGAAGTAAATTGGTATTAGCAAATAGTATTATTGGATTATTAAACTCCGATAACTATATTAAAGCTTTATCAGCTACATATTGAGACAAAGTTATCAAAGAACTTATCAGCGGTCTGAAAAATAATTATCTTCTTTGGATGATGGATCTTCATTTGAATTTATTATTATTGTTCATTGTGCTACACATTTGCATTAATATAATAATGATTCGAAGAATAAAGAATTGTACGATACAGACGTGTGTTAGTGTGCCCGTGACAAAATCCTCTGCAAATTGAAATTGAAGCATTATAGAGGGCTCAAAATCTCTCAGAAGAGAAGAACTGGATTTGGACGTGGGATGCAGCTAATAGAAAAATTGTATATCTAATCAGGTGGGCACAGAAATTATTATATTACAATAAGCATTGCCATCAAATATTCTGCAGCTGCAAAAAATCAACAGTGCTACAAAAACTATCGACTTCTTTCTACACAATATTAGTAAGGGAGCTCATGTACACTTTCACAATATAGGATGTCAGAACAAACAATTAACGAAATACATCAGTTGCTCTTGAAATTGAACCAAAAATCAGATGACCAACAAAACCACTGTCAGATATCAAAAGAGTTTAATTCTTTCAATACTGCATACGTACGTTGGAAGAAGAAAATATAAAACTGAAAACGAAGTGGAGGAAGTAGGTAGAAAATCAGTGAAAATAATATAATTGTTTGTGGATTGCCTTTATCTGAAACAGAGGAAGCATTGAATTACCTAAATGACATTCTAGGCACTAAAGTTGATTTTGCTAATCTAAACAATATATTCTTCATTCCGCAAAAGACTGGCCAGCATCAATTACTGAAAATAGAATTCATATCCTATTTAACCAAAGTTGAAGTTCTGAGCAACGTCCGTAAATTGAAAGGATTGGGTGTCTCTATATTCGATGATCTGAGTCAAGCGGATCAAATTATCCATAAAGCCTTACGTTCGTATGTCACAACAGCCAAAAATAAAGGTTTGAAAGCTACTATTCGACGAAACCACCTTCTAGTTAATAAAGAGGAATTCACTTTGGAACAACTAACAGCAGATTCTGATCTGTTGGATGCTTTTAGCACTAACAAAGAAAAAACTGTGGAGGAATTCAAGGTTAGGAAAGGTACAGACGTCCCGAAAAGAACTATAAGAGAAATTCGTTCCAGAATCGCCAAGGGTTCATCCTCATCTCAACAGAATTGACATTATGTATATAAATTCAATCATGGTATTATATTCGATTTATAATTGACCATATCAATAAGGACTTTTTATTTTTTTATTTTTCTTCTTTGTCCAATTCAGTTGCTAAAATTATCTTTTTCCATTTATTCAAAGATAAAGTTCATATTAATCAAAACTTGAAGTAATAATAAAAATATATATATGTATTCTACTTTTGCACATGTCAATGTTCGATCTTTAGTCCCTCATTTGAATGATTTACATCTGAAAAGGGAAACATTCTCAATTTACATCTGGTTATCAAGGAGAAAAAGTATGACGTAATAGGTCTCACTGAGACATGGTTACATCCAGAAATCCCAGATAGAGCATTAGTGCACTATTTGGCGATGTTCTGGATGTACCAAATTTTTCTTTAAACTTACAGGGATTCAGGATTTGGTACAAACGATACTTGTTTGGTCGACAATGATTTTTGATATTCTTTGTTTTTGTTTTATTTTATTTTATATTGATTTCCAATTAAATTCATGATTTTTTGTTATAATATCCTTATATACTCTTAATCTTTTGTTTATTTCTTTACTCAAGGGAGCTGTGGAAGAATTGGCTTTACAGCATAACAGTTTTCCTATTATTCACTGAAGATGAACCTAATGTTAAAATTAAAGTTTAATGTATTGTATCATTTGGTGAATAATAAAATGTATTATTATTATTATTATATAAGTAATATAACTAATAGTTTCACGTAGAGTGCGTTCATAAAGTGTGGAAACGCTCGATTATCTCACGTGGTAATCATTTTCGGTGGTGACAGGTCGATTTTTAATTTTAGTTTCCCACTTTTTTTCACAAAAAAATTATTTTTACCCCCACTACCTTACAAGATATGACGTCATCGATATTTTTTTTAAATAGAAATGGTATATTTTAATATGAAAAATTAAAAGCCCATATTTTTTTGAATTCAACCGTACCAGATACGTCATATGTAACATTTCAAGTTACAGTATACCGAGTATAAAGAAAACAGGTGCGCATATTTCTTATTTATTTCATTATTCATTTTGCAATGAAAATATTAAAAGTAGTCAGTACATGGTGAAAATAAAAATAACACATTTATATGGCACGCCGTTTTGCTTTTTATTCGACTCGACCGTAAACTCCCATTCAAATGTCACTTCTTCTTCATGCGACTTACGATAATATAAACGGAATAGATATTATTTTCGTTGAGTGTAATTTCATTGCGTATAATATTCAAACATGGCACTTGAAGGTATGTGGCCTCAAATAATGCCATATTACCTTTTCATTTCCATTCTACATGCATTATTACGGTACTCCATTTTCGTTGCATACCATTGCCAATAATCCTTGATGTGCAATAAAAATAAAAGTGTCAAGAGAACTCGAGTAAGGGCACATCTCCTTATATGTAATATAAATTCAAGTGCCATTTGAATTCCACTTGAATTTGATTGTGACTTTGATGTGCATGACAGCAGAGTCACATAGATATGTAATCGACAAAAGAATGAAATAACATTTATATTAGACTTTGATACCTGCGATATCGTGTCAATGAGTCGAGCAGAAAAGAAACGGCATTCAATGAATGTTTTGTAAATTCAACATTCATTGTATATCACAGTCACAGGCCTCCAAGTGCCATTCAAATGCAACTCGCATTTTATTGTCACATTGATGTCCGCGACATCGAAGTATAATGGAAACGCAAGTGACAAAAAATAGAGTATCAAAGGGAATTTAAAAAGATGATTCGTATACAAACATTTCCAAAAATTTTAGTTATACATTTAAAACGCGTTTCTTCGACTGATGGCAGTAAATTGGACAATGTGATTAATTTTTCCATACAAAATTTGAATTTGGACCAATATTCTGCTCAGGATGGTATGAATACTCTTTATAATATCTACGCCATATCTAATCATAGCGGCAGCATTTCCAATGGACACTATACTGCATATTGCAAACACCCTTATTCTAATTGTTGGCACCTCTTCGATGACTGCTGTGTATTTTCCAAGATAGATTCTCTCAGCTCCCAGGGAGCATGTGTCCTTTTCTATGAGAAAGTTGATGATCTGATTCCTGATGGTGTTGTGGGTTTTTCCGGGTTTTCCTCCAACTGAAACAGCAAATGCGCCATCACTTCGAGTCCCGGGCTTCAATCAAGATTTTCATCTCGATATTATTTTATATTTAAAACTTTGCTTTTGTATTTTTCAATTCTGAATAAAGTTTTATCTTCTAGTATCAAGTAAATTCGATTCGGATATCTACGACATCAATGTGGACCATATAATAATGTCGAATATTAAACGTATACAAATTGCTATTGAAAATGGAAATGCACACGACACCTAAGTCCATAAAAATGTATATTCCATTTAAATTGGTATCCCAAAGGCGTGAGTTACATTAATTTCAGGTTCAAAAATGAGTTCAATTTGCTATTATCATTGGAAATGCGAAAGACACCATGAGTCAAAGTCGCATAAAAATTCATGTCCCATTCAAATTGGTATCAAAATGGCGTGCATTGAATTTTATTTCGTGCTCAAGAATAAAATGATGTATGAGATGATGGAGTTAATAATTCGATTTGTTAACTGTCCCTTTTTGATTCTGAGAAAGGGCTAGGCCTACCATACACCATTTAAAAAGGTATATAAAAGTAAATAACTACCTTCCTTCCTTCGGTGAAGTATGAAAAAATAAAACATTACAATTTTGGAGCAATAGTGATGGAAAAGCAAAATACCATATCATTCTGATTGTTCCAAAAATTTAGTTTGGTTGATTGATTGATAAAAACGATTAAATTAGTTAGAAACTTATCATATTCGTTTTCTAATAAATTAATTTCGCCATAGTGTTCTTACAGAACCAAGGTAGGTTTTCAGCATAGGCAGTTTAAGAAGTATGTATGTTGCGTTTTCTATTCAACCGACAAGCTTATAATGAGACCGACAACTCCGTGTATCGTATCATTATTCCATAAAAAATCCATGGGCATTTTTCTATAATCCTCAATGATGATCCGTCATCTTGGAGCCGCCACATTGAATTTGTTAATTTTGACTGAAAGTTCATAATCTACGACCCCGATAACAGCCACATACCAATTTAGAATCGAATCGGACCATAATTACAAACCTCGTCTACCATCTTGGAACCACCATCTTGAATATATCAGTTTTGACAAAAAAAATATAATCTCCGACTCTATAAACCCCCAAATATCAATTTCCAAAATAACCCGACCATAATAAAAAAACTCGTCTGCCATATTGGAGCATTTTTTTTTCTCTAACAAAAATTTCATGATGCATTGTCACCGGAATTATGTACACCTGCCAAATTTCAAGTCAATCGGCTACTGTATTTTCCGTTTTCCCACCATATACACACTGAAACAGATTCCATACTTCACCGATGTAATGTTGGTGTATGGCACGCCTAGCACTTTCTCAAAATCAAAAAGGAACATTAATCAAATTGAATTGATTACTCCATCATCTTGCTTATCATTTTATTTTTGAGCACGAAACAAAATGTAATGCACGCCATTGGGATACCAATTTGAATGGGACATGCATTTTTATGCGACTTCAACTTATGGTGTCTTCTGCATTTCTATTGATAATAGCAATTCGAATTCATTTGTGAACCCGAAATGAATGTAACGCACGCCTTTGGGATACCAATTCAAATGGAACATCCATTTTTATGCGACTTGGACTTATGGTGTCTTGTGCATTTCCATTTGTAATAGCAATTTTGAAACGCTTAATATTCAACATTATTATATGGTCCACATTGATGTCGAAGTCGAAGTCGAATTTAAATGATACTTCATTTGCGTTTCCATTACACTTCGATGTCGCGGACATCAATGTGACAATAAAATGCGAGTTGCATTTGAATGGCACTTGGAGGCTTGCGACTGTGATATACAGTGAATGATGAATTGTCAATAAATAAACTGAATGCTGTTTCTTTTCTGTTGGACTTTTTAACATGATGTCGCAGGTATAAAACATTACATTTTCATTGTAAAATTAGATATTTTATTTTATGAATATTCAAAAATAATTATATTTCCTTAGTATCTTCAATACTCGAAGTCTAATATAAATGTTGAATCATTCTTTTGTCGATGGAATATATATTGCACTCCACTGTAATGCACATCAAAGTCACAATCAAATTCAAGAGGAATTTAAATGTCACTTGAATTTCTATTCCATATGAGGAGATGTGACATTACACGAGTTCTCTTCTCACATGTATTTTTATCGTTCATGAAGAATTAGTAATGCATGTGGAATGGAAATAGAAATATTTGATGCCATTAGATATGTCGATGATGCGTGATCTGAGTGATAAAATGTTTGATAATCAGACACAGACATCAAAACAAAAAAATTATCGCAAACGAAGAAAATATACAATTGAGATTTAAATGAAATCGATAGGCGCATGTGACATGAAAATGAGAGTTCACATTGCTATTAGCAATCAAATTACACTCAATGAAAATGATATCTATTCCGTTTATATTATCGCAAGTCGCATAAAAAAGAAGTGGCATTTACATGGGAGTTTACGGTCAAGTCGAATAAAAAACAAAACGGCGTGCCATACAATCACAACAAATGCTCGAATTGAGCTCCTTGGGTTGGGGATAATGTCAACTAATATCTGATGAATTCTTGGGTTACGTTTGAGAACATCGGCAGTTGACAATTCGTTGAATTTCCGTTCGAATTCTCTCTTTAAATTGGTAGGTCGGTTTATGTATACTTTACTTTTCAAGTAACCCCAGACAAAAAGTATATAGGAGTTAAATCTGGGGACCTAGCAAGCCAGTCAATCTGACCGCATGGTCCAATTTGGTGAGGTTTCATTCGGAAAATCCCCACTAGAGCATAATGTGGACTAAATAGTAGAATCTATTTGAACAGGATGATTATTCTTTGGTAATGTTGCATTAAATATGGAACTACATCAGTTTGCAACATTTCTAAATACTTTTCAATTGTCACAGTACCATCAAAAAAATGTGGTCCTACAATGGTATTCCTAAGAATGGAGGATTTGCAGTTGCCAGTAACGACATTTTTGCGTATTCACGGTACAGTTTTTAGAAGAAGTTGATTTGTCGGAAAATAAGACATAAATTATGAAACCATTATTGTGATACACACTTCTTGCATATTTTTACAAAACTTCATGCGTCTATTGAAGTCGTCTTCATTAAGCTCATGTATAAGTTTAAACTTTATATGGATGTAATTTGACTTTCCGAAGAATTTTCTGCTCACCATCACGACACATCTCATTGTTGCCAGATAAAGTTGTGATTGAACGGTGAGGATTTTTTCAATTCCAAGTAATACATTTAATTGAGTATCATCGGTAACGGTAGGTCTGCCAACATTGCAAATTTCATTGAATGTGGGCAATATTTTGCTTATTGTCGATTTGCTTATTGGTTCTCAATCAGGATATTTTTTTCATTAAAGATGTCGCATACTTCTTTCACGATTGCCCAACCAAAGATCATCAAAACTTTTATCCGCTCTTTTTCTGACGGTACTTTTATCGTAATTCAAAATGATTTCTTCAAGGGTGATATTTGTCATAAAGATATTGAAGACTCATGAATCGATATGCTACAAAACAAATCAATTTGATAATGACATATGTAATGATGACTAAGAACTTATTGTCTGGTTGCTAAGGGCTTTCAAATGTTTTCGTAGCCTTCTTGAGGTTTGGAAATATACTCGAACTAACTACTGCGTGATTTTCGGGTATTCATTGCAAAACAAATGATGAAATGAATATCAAGGGCTATGAGCACCTGTTTCCTTTATACACACTTTTGGGAATTAAAAATGAGGGATACTCCCTCTGGTTTCGATTTTGGAAACTATACATACTTATATTGTTTACTTTTCCAAACATTAATGTTCATTATGATTTTAGCCATTGTATACCTAAAACTTGTCGAATCTCTTGTGATTGTTGACATTTAATGAAATTCTTGTTTACCTGTTGACTATTGTTTGTCTTCAAGTGAAAAAATGAGTAATTCAAGTTTAAATCATTATTGTTGTGTTCCTCAATGTGACTCTTGGGCAAAACGATCCCGTTGTACTGGAATAAGTGTTCATCATTTTTTATGAGAAAATGAACGTAACGTTCTGGTGCAGACTAATCTAGGATTGAGCGAGTTTATAGACAGACGATGGGCTCTTAAAGAAGAATCCAGTCCCTTCCCAAAATCTTTCTGTATCGTCTGTGGCCAAGATAAAAGTGAAAAAGAGAACCTTCAAAGAGAGTTGTGAGGAAAGAAAAGAGAGTTAGGAAGAGAAAAAATTCAACATACCGAAAATTATTCATACAGTATGGAAAAAGAGTGACTATATATGTATATCTAGGTGATAAGGACACATTGTTTACTTTTCGAAACATTAATGTTCATATGGTTTTAGCCATTGTACACTTACAACTTGTCGAATCTCTTGTGATTGTTGACATTCAATGAAATTTTGGTTCACCTGGTTAATATTCTATTGACTATTGTACGTCCTTGAGTGAAAAAATGAGTGATTCCAGTTCAAATCATTATTGTTGTTTACCTCAATGTGACTCTTGGACAAAACGATCCCGTTGTACTAGAATGAGTTTTTATCATTTTCCGTGAAAAAATAAATGTAACCTACTGGTGCAGACTAATCTAGGATTGGGTGAGTCTATAGGCAGACGACGGGCTCTTGGGATCTTGAAGAAGAATACAGTTCCTTCCCAAAATGTTCCTGTATCGTGTGTGGCCAAGCAAAAAAGTGAAATAGAGAACCTTCGAAGAGAGTTGAGAAGAAAAAAAAATATTCAAGAAGAGAAAAAAGAGATATTATTCGACATACCGAAGATTACTCATACAGTATGGAAAAAGAGTGACTATATATGTGTATCTAGGTGATAAGGACACATTTTCACACCCTCTTGTTTGTTTCAAATGAAATAAAAAAACTGTTTTTGTTAGTTTTATTTTCAATTCGATCATTCACAAATAAAAATGTGTAACATTTCCTCAAAATAACTCTCAATGACTTCACTAAGCCGTCCAGAAACTTCGAAAAATATTTTTTTTGCAGGCAATTCAGAGCATACTTTGTCTCCTTCAAAGAGAGTTTTCGCAAATGATATTGTCTTAAGATTTAAATACACCACTTCACTAAGTCTTGAAATGAATAACACTACACAAAAAACTGGAAAATTATACCAAATGGAAATATTTTCGGAAAAACTCCGAACACAAGTGTATTACCATGTAATGTATATCTGGTTTGAATTTTTGCCACTCTGACGCTGGCATCTAATTTGAATTCCCAATACTGTAACTTAAAATGTTCATATGACGTTTGTGGAATGGGCTTTGAATTTCGATATTAAAATATACCTTTTCATTAAAAAAATATCGATGACGTCATATATTGTAAGGTAGGGGAGGTAAAAATAATTTTTTGGTTAAAGAAAGTTGAAAACTAAAATAAAAATCGACCTGTCTGAGCTTTACCTTCGAAAATAATTAACTCGTGAGATAATCGAGCGTTTCCACACTTTATGAACGCACTAATAAGTATATTATTATTGCCTCTTGAAAAATGAATATAATATTTAGGTAATATAATTAGAATTAAAAAAGAAGCATAATTATGAAACTATATAGGAGACCATCTAAGCCAATCAAGGGGCAACACATTTCAATAATAGTAAGTTTAGTTCAGGACTAATTATTCAATTATAATTGTACAATTACTTCCAAATTTATTTCGTTAGCATTGATGAATTCCTTTATTTCTCTCTTGAACATAAATTCACTTCAAATATTTTTCAGTTCAATTGCCATTGAGTTATATAATTTCGGGCCAATATAAAAAATAAATTTTTGCAATGGCTTTTCGAAAACAGTGGTATCATAAATGGTTCGTGATAGATCGAGTTGTTTGTTAGTGTTGATTTTTGGTTCTGTTTTGAGTGCATTACTATAGTAGGGATTAGTAAATAAATAGTTTTTTATATTGAATAAACAGTTTCTTGATATTGTAGAGTTGTAAAAAAGCGCCTGATTTTCTTCATACATATGTTGATGAGACTATTTTGTGTAAATTTTTGGGCATTCTTGCTGAGTTTTCGCCAGATTGTAATACAATATTCAAGAAAGATTCTATATGAATTGTTATTAATAGTACATTTTTCTGCTCAGAATGTCTTAGTAAATAAAATGTATGCATCAGTTGTTGAGTTTTTTTGCAATGTAAGTTTATGTTCGTCCCACTTCAGAATTGGTCAACTATGATACCTAAATATTAAATTTTTTCTGTTTTCTCGATCACAGGGCAACAACAATTTAGGGGTTTACATGAAAGTTCATGAATGCTTAGATTATTCTTCTTAGGTTGATTTACTCTATTCAGGCTGAAGTATAAAGTTACTCTTTTGAATGTTGAGACTCTTCGCAGCTCTTCTATACAGCTCTCCCAAGAATCCTCACTAAAAACGTTTGCCGTATCATCTGCGTGAGTTACTATGTTGCCTTGGAATTCTTCTAGATTTGCAATTTCATTGATATAAATCAGGAACAGTACAGGGCCCAGTACTGTTCCCTGTGGTACTCCGCAGTTTATTTTGAGTGGATCACTCAGGGTATTTCCAATTTTGACTCTCCGGATTCTGTCTGTTGAATACGCTTGTAACAGGAGATATATGAAAAAACGCATTTTCGAAGATGGCCGCTAAAACACCCCCCCGTGCCACGCCAACCCGGAGTGATACTCGAAATCGACCCCCTATCATGTGGAAAAATAAAATTGCCACCGTAACCTCATGCAGAAAAAAACCCTGCTGAATGGACTAATGTGAGTCAGGGGTTGAATGATATCATCATCCAAATATCCAACATTTTTTTCACGTTCCCAATTTGTACTAAGATTTTCAGTGGGTTCAATATAATCTGCCAATTTTGCGTATAACCTTATTAATGCTTCTTTCCATGTATTCAATACAGCCTGGTCACGGTAGCCTTTTTATTCTATATTCTTGTTATAATTTTTTTTGCATTGTGCCATTAAACTGGCAGTGGTATGGTGATAGTCGTAGAACAGAAGGATTAATTCCATAAATTCACTCATCAGTCGCATATGCTAGTTTTTGTGCTTAAATTGCTGCACAATTTCTAACGGTTCACATTTAAAGGCGTGCTGAGGAAAGCGTATATTTTTAGTTTGCAGCCCTTGTATAATTTCATTCTTGGTCGACTGGGAATTTGGAATTTTTTCCAAAAGTCTTGAAGAATACCTTGCATTATCCATGATAATCAATTATAGTTTCTGAAGTTTCGCTGACAATTGTTCTGCCATCCAGCATGAACATTAATGTATCGTTTGCCTTCTGAGCTACTTTTGTCATGCCAATTGTGCAATGTATGTTGAAAAATCCACGTTTTATCAAGGAAAACCACATGCATCACTATTCACATATTCTCTCAAAAACTTCACCTGTTTTGATGCAATCTCTGGTCTTTCCATTAGAGCACTTCTACCATTATCTTCTGAGATACGAAAACCTAGAGCTTTTTAAATTATACCTAAGGTTATGTGTCTATTTAGTAGTTCTTGTCGTAGGTTTTCTCTGTTATTTTTATTATGGTATAAATAACTGTACGTATTCCAGATTTGACCCTTTCAGGCAAAACTCGTGTTTTGGAAGCTTTTCTCTTTGCAGGGACCTAATAAAAATAAAATAAAACTATTTCCCTTGTTGTACTAGTAAAATAATATTTTTACAGTTGTTTCATGTAATGCCTCTAAATATCCTAGGGCTTGATTTATGCCTTAGCTCACAATTATATCAGAAATATTTCAGTGGAAGTCTCTTCTTTATTTTGGAAATACTCCAAACTATTTAACACAAGTTTCCCACTTTCAAAACTTCACGATGAGCCATTTTCAAATTTCGTTAAAACTGTATCACAAACTCATTACAACAGAAGAAGCAACACAGCACACTAGAAGGATAAACAGATTCAAAATGAGGCAATTTCCAAGCTGATTTCGAGTACCCCTCTTAACCATCTGTTTGTGATAAGAAGTACAGCTTCTTTAGTGTGAGTATTATCTCCGTAACGTTAGTTGTAGCCCATTTGGGGGCGTATCTGGATGTTCCTTGAGTATATTTCAATATTTCAAACAAATGGAACGAGCTTGGATGTGTACATCAGGTCCCACCAATGATTTATTGCTCACTTTGCCATCAAACTGTAGTCAGGAGTATCGTTTCTTCGTGTTAACGTCGACCACTGTATCTTGGAGAGGGATTACGAGTAGTGCAAGCATATAAAGCCTGGAGGCCTCAAGGGCTCCTACTCAAACTGGCTTAGATGAGGTGTTTAGCCACATAGTGAGTTGATGCGCCGGGCGTCTCGTTAATCTATTCTATGATGATTTACCACCAACACGCATATAAATGGCCCATCAGTAGATATCCACCACCGTTCTGATACAGCCTCCACTTCTTCATTATTTCTGTTCGTAGCAGGCAGATTGAAACATGACCGCACCGTCGTTGTATACGAAACTCACTCTACATCTGATTGGAATACGCTGATTTCTATGACTTTATTATTCGAAAAGATTCAACGTAAGGATAATACGTTCTCATTCGACTTTCGTATCTCCACTTTGGTTTCGGAAAATTTCGAAAACTTGGGCCGTCAACATGGTAGCCGAGAAATTTCAGGAGAATTTGTTCTCATCAGTCAGTTGTAGGGTGATAGCTAACGACTTGGTGGAGTCTGAACGATCGAATGTCAATTTAAGTTTAATGACTTTCAAAACCGTCAAATTATTATTTCTCCACCTCAAAAATCGATTCATTTTGATCCAGCATTCTGAGTGTGATATTTCTCAGTTTGCTTCGGCGAAGAATACGTAGATAATGGGATGATTAGATGTTTCTTCGATGGCATGAGCTCAACGTCGATGGCAGATTCGTATAACGTATGGAACGGTCTGTCGGATCCCGATATTATATCACTGTCAACTGTGAATCGTTCGTACTTGTAGGGCTATCAGACACATAATGAGACGTTAGGTTTGGGATAACACAAAGCTAAGTAACAAAAGTGAATGGGACAAAGACACCATCCCAAGACTCAAGAAAAGTTCCCTTAAATGGTATACAGATGGATCTAGACCAACAGAAAGAACTGGAATAGTAGTATATGGGCCTGGAACCAAATACTCCGAAAGTTTAGGCAAATCCCCGAGCATTTTCCAATCGGAAATCTATGCCATCGGAAAATGTGTCCAGTTCAAGATAGAAAGAAATTTTCGCAGACAAGAGATTATCATCGTATCATTAATGCTCTGAACTCTCATATAATCAACTCCAAGATGGTTTGAGAGTGCCTAGAGAAACTAAATGAACTATGCAATAACAACACTGTTACCCTCCTATGAGTTCCGGGACACACTGGAGTGGAGGGTAATGGAATGGCAGACATTCTTGTAAAAAAAAAGGGCTGAAACACCATTTCTGGGACCTGAACCGTTTTGCGGAATGAGTACCAGCCCAATACTGGACAAACTTGAAAAAGAAGAACATAACAAAAGATCCCAATACTGGATAGAATCACTGTAACGAATTTTTCGTTACTTCCATATACATAACCAATTTCTCATGATGCTTCCGGTTATCTTAACGGTGGTACGGGTCAGTAGTCACTGCTTAGGTCGTGAACTAATGCGCTTTCATTATCGGCTATTGAATATGTGTCCATGACAGTTGTTTTCGTCTTGAGCTTGTTTTTTCCGTAGTGTTTTTAAATAGAAGAAAGAAACCGAGAATGGTTTTTGAAAAAAGGGTGAACAGTGATTTCGTCGAACCGAAAGGATGATCGATCTCTTTTTCATCGATTGAACCTCGACAAAGGCGGGTGTGGTGAGTGAATTGACTTGGTACATTACGATTCAAGTTGAATGGCTATCATTGTTGGGTTTGGTGGAGTATAATTATTTTCTTTATTTGCAATTATTGTTGTAGATGATTAACATTATTTTATATGCTTGTAATATTCGAATTCTTGCATGGTAATTGAATGGTTATTGTTGAAGGTCAAGGATGAATTCTATATTGTCAGATTTTTGTCACTTTGGAATTATCAGTGAATTTCTGATCACAATTGGTACCCCACGTTGGGCGCCAATTGTGCAACACCCTTTATTTTTGAACCCCAAATTTGAAATTATCTGATTCAAATTTGAGAAGGTAAAATCACTTTGCTGATAGGCTGCTCCGATGGATACGGCTAGGCCGTTCAATTGATGACTTTCCCTAGTTTATCAAATTGAGCCACTAAAAAAATTATACATCAATTAACTTGACTAGTTCAAGAGTTGGGCGCCAGGCTTGATAAAGACAAAAGCCAAAGATAAACAAAATTAAATAAATGTCACCTAGCTTGTATGGGAAGGCAAATAAATATGCAAGAAATCAACTGTTCAAATTTGATTAGAGTCAAAATTTTTAATACTCATGTTATTTTTTCAATTGTTTCATTGATTTTTTTTTACTCTTCAAGTGAACTTGTTAGTTATTTTTTTGATTCTACTCACTTGTTGAAGTTTTATAATAACCAGTAATTTTCCTAATTGTCTGGAATAAATTTTTAAGTTGATTTCTTGCATATTTTTTGCCTCCCATACAAGCTAGGTGACATTTATTTAATTTGTTTATCTTTGGCTTCTGTTTCATCAAGCCTGGCGCCCAATTTTTGAACTAGTCAAGTTAATTGATGTATAATTTTTTAGTGGCTCAATTTGATAAACTAGGAAAAGTCATTAATTGAACCTTATCACGGCCTAACCGTATCCATCTGGCAGCCTATCGGCAAAGTGATTTCACCTTCTTAAATTTGAATCATATAATTTCAAATTTGGGGTTCAAAAATGAAGGGTGTCGCATCACAAGGAATGAGGCCACCCAATATACTACTGGGAAACTACAACCAGAAGAGATCAAATGACTGCACCAGCAAGGAAAACTAAGCTAAATACTAAGAGGAATTCTAACAGGGAATTGCCGGTTGAGATAGCACCTTGAGAAACCTCTATTCACATTCTCTCAGAATGCATTATTCTGCAAAATCCGGGGCACGATATCTTGGAAAACATCAAATAGAAGATAGAGATCTACCTAACCTGAAGCCATTCGACATCCTGAAATTTTTGAACGCCATAGGACTGGAGGAATTGCTCTAGTCGTTGAGACATCCTGAACGTCTGGGCAGCAGGGGACACAATAGACCTAATAGGTCCCAATGACACCCCTACCAAATAGAATAGAATAGGTTTGGAACTTGTGAGTTTTGACTGACTTGGGACTGCAAACTCTCCCTAAAAGAACTGGATACGAATAATCAGGTCACTCTGGCTGGGTCAATGACAAAATTAAAATCCACTGGAATAAGATTTCACGGCGAAGACTAGCGAAAAGGCTTCTGAGCCCATCGCCAAAGAAAGCTAAACAGCTTCTCTAGTTGGACATGAAAGACTTGAAACTGATATCGGGACTGCTCACCAGACATTGTCTTCTGAGGTATCACCTCTAGAAATGGATAGATCAGATAGAGAACTGTACCATTACTGCAATAACTTCGCTGAAACTGCTTTGGGACTGCCAAACGCTCTTTGCAGAGGCTCAAGTTCTTCGAAGGACATCAGGACAACGCCCTAGTTCGTAGGAAACAAGGAGTCTCGGATTCTCGGGTCTTGAATAGATGAAGGATAATATACAAAAGATCTTATAGGTCGAGCTAAGGATAGTTCAAAGAGCCATACAATCTAGGTTTGGGAACAAAAGAAAAATACTGTGATCTAGAAAGTGAAATCGATGGCTTGTATTGAACAAAATATCCCGCTTTCCAACGTATTTTCATTGGGTTCCGGAATAATGTTTCGATTTCCAACAGGAATATCGATAAATTTAGCTAATGAGGTTTCACCGATTCTCAGTATCCTTGGGAATATGAATGCTTGTCATGTTCTTTATGCGGCCACCTCAATATTAACCGCCCAAACAAGGCTAGAAAACAGGATGACATCATATACCCATAGTGATTCATGTTCACGGATGATTATCTCGAATTGCTTTTTTGCTACACACGTCATTATTTCAGAGATTAAGTTTGGCAACACTACCCGCTACAGTCCTTAGCCATTTCGCTATTGTTTCCGTAAATTTTAGATGACTAGCTTAGCTAATCGACAAAATATTATACTTTGCGATGGGTATGCAACATAGGGTCAACCACAGTATATTCTTCAAAATTTGAAAACTTGTTTATTTTTTCAATTATTTGTTCAAGTGAAAAAAATTTTTGCTCAGATTTTATATCTCTGATTGAAAAAAAGTTCGAGCTCCTGTTTCACACCTCCGAATTCAACATAATGTAGCGAACAACGAATTAAATAATAGCTTTTTAACAAAAAATTAAACCGAAGAAAAAACAACTGAAAAGCAAAAAATAAAATAAAGCTTTTTAGTCTTAATGATAATTGAGCTCCCTAAACTAATGTGAGCAACTAATTTTGAGTCGGCGCCAAAACGAAGACTCATTATATTACTTTGAAGGAGTAATCAAAACGCCGCTGTGCATCTCGCTGCCATCATTTTACGCTTTACCTAATTCAATTGCTTGTTTGTTCATAATCTGTTGTGAATGTACAAAGCCATGTTGAAGTCGCTCAATTATGCACCCTCTCAGAAAAATGCCACAAACTTCCAGTGTATATATTAGGAATCATGCTTTCTTTGCCTCAAAAAAGATAAATAGAACCCAACGGCTGAGAGTCTCTGCATTTTCTTTTGTTGCTTTGTATGCGGAATAATTTACATATGCCGAGTTTTTTTAGAGCATTGTGAGTGATTCCATTATCACTGGGAGAAAAGACGCTTCTGTGCGATTTTCTGATAGGAAATTTTCCTATTTTTGATGAAACATCGTCGAATCCATAATTCTATCGTTGAATGAACACTTAACCCGCGGATAAAAGAAGTGTTTGTTATTAGATAAAACAACCACTTTCCCTAGAGAGCGCTTGACTGGAAAATAATTACGTGGAATATTGAATATGATTTTTATTTGTTGCTCTTGTTACTTCATGATTTTATAATGCGTCATCTCTGAAGTTTCTTGCATTAAAAAGGAAACTGTGAAGAAGACCTAATTATTAAGTGCATGAAATAGTCCGGTTCACAAGTGCCATTTCGTCTCTTTGGAGTATATAAATAATTGAGTAAGAGCTTACAAAAAAAAGCTCAATTTGTTTTTTTTCTATGGAGAACAATGAAGATTTCGAGTGTTCTCGTCGTATCTTCGATGGTTTATAAGTTATAATAATTATAATGATAAGAAACAAGAAAAAAAAAACATAAGATTTTTTTAAATTAAATAAAAAATACAAAAAATTTGTTTTGCTTGAAAAACGACACATCTGTTTATTTTTGTAGTATTTAAAAAAATACAGCGCGAGAATTTATTTGTTCAAAACAAATTGTTTATTTAATAAACAAATAAAAAATTAAAATATTTTTTTTTCGGAATAAGAAGAACAATAGAAATTATATTTAAAAATGTTCTAAATATTACTTGCAAAAAAATGTTACTAACAATGCATTTCAGCAATAATTTTTTTAAGAATTTTTTTTCTCGAAAATCATTATTTTCATGATTAATTACACAAAAAAATAACATCTCATAAACAATGTATTTGTTTATAACAATTTTTTAAATAACTGTAGTTAAAATAAAGAAAACATGTATGTGGCTTTCAACAATAAAAAAACAACTCAATCGGGATGGTTGGAAAAAACAAATTTTTCAAGTTTTAATTATGTTTCTACTTTTTCAGCATCTTCAATTGTTAATAAAAAAATGAAAAATGTATTCGCCTGTAGTGTTTTCTCAAAAGCAATGGTTTTGGTGTGCTCAAAATCTATTCTGTGACCTGTTCCTTCGCGGTGTTTATAGAGTTCCGAGGAAGGATCTGAGTGTCGAACGCCATGTTGATGACTGTTCGTGAATTCGACTTGTCACTCGTCTGTTAGTTTGTCCTATGTATTTCCTATGGGCATTCTGAACAGAAACTCATCATCACCCGGATAGAAAGTGCCATAAATCATCTTCCTAAAACATCGCGGAAGAACCAGAAAGACATTGCCTTCACTAACAGAGAGCGAAACTCCCACTCCAACATCACACCTGCTGAAGGCGGTGCCTTGAAGTCTTCAGAAAACCAAGCATAATTATCCTCCCAGCAGATGAAGGCAATGCCACTGTGATCCTAACACTTCAGATATATCGTGAAGTTGATAGCACTATCAGATTCTCCCTAGTATCAGAACACCGAAAGAAATCCCCACAACCTATCTCGAGAAAAAGACCAAAACCCCCATTTACAACTCCGAACTATCAGCCGAAACAGAGAAATTTACCTAGGGAGAAATCCTCTGCATACCCTGTATTATGGACAGAAATATACAAACCCAACATCGCCCTGCGTCCTATTGTCAGTGCATTCGGATCACCAACCCACAACCTTGCAAGCACTTTTCAGCCTTTAGCCGAAGAAGCTTCATAGAAGTTCCCAGAACACACAGAATCCAGAGTACTGATATCCTAGTGAGTTTCGACATAGTATCACTCTTCACGAATATCCCTCTCTCACACTGGACATCCTGGAAACCAAACATAACATACCAGAAACTACCCTCAACCTCGTCTCCCATTGTATGAAGAGTACATACTTCCTCTTCCAAGGCACATAATACGAACAAATGAAGGGTGTACCAATGGGATCCCCCTCTTCTCACTCCTTGCAAACCTATACATGGAAAGAATTCGAGACTATAAGGCCATAGAATCATTTGACCAAAAAGCCTGTTGGTTCAGATACGTCGATGACATATTCGTTATATGGCCCCATGTCGGAAACCTCATGGTTCCTGGATTAATCCACCACCACATAAAATTCACTATCACTCCTCTCCTAGATGTCCCATCACAAAAACCAACGACTCCTTTGCCCACACAGCATACAGGAAACCTACCCACACCAACCGATACCCACACGCCTGCTTCATAATCATCCAGCCCAAACCAATTCCATCCTAAATTTCCTCATCTCATCTCACCGATAATCACAAGAATAGAACAAGCTAAAAACCGCATTACTTCAAAATGGTTATAACAACACACAAATCTGCAGATCTATCCACCATAACAAACCCGTTCTCCGAATCCAAATCCCCAAAACCCAACAGATACCCAACTGCTTTTCTCCCCTACTTCGAAGGTGTCACCGGCAAAATTGCCAGAATCCTGGAGAAACGCGATATAAGACAATTTCCATGGTAACAAATAAAATTTCCAATGTTCTCAGATTACCCAAAGACACAATAGCTAACGAGTCTCACGAAAAAGAAATACCATTACGAATGCTAGGACATACATAGGACAAACTAACAGTCGAGTGACAAGCCAAATTTACGAACACCAACTTGCCGTTCGACACTTAGATCCTTCCTCGGCACTCTCCATACACCGCGAAGAAAACAGGTCACATAATAGATTTCGAGCCCACCAAAACTATTGCTTCTGAGAAAACACTACAGGCCAGAGTCTTGAGATAGAAAAACGCCCGAATTGTCCTCAATAAACGAGATGACGGACGTCGCTTACCCAATACGTGGAAACCTTTAATCGCTTCTTTTGATAGAGCTTTACGAGCTCAACAACTTTCATTATTATTTTTCGTATTTTCGGAAGTGTTTTGAAGCTGAATTTCCAACTTTCTGATATATTAATAGAATTCCATGGTTGAATCGAGCTGGAAGGAAAGCAGTTATATCCTTGAATAATCAACTCACATGCGGTTCCCCCTTCTTGTGGATGGTCTCTTCGTGTTCCAGAAGAACTTCTACTGCCTCCACGAACTCTTCCGATATTGCATGGAGCAAGGCGTCTTTCGTTTCAACCCGGTGTTCTATGAGTAACTCCACCATTTCCAGATTCTCGTTGTCGATGGCCATCAATAGAGCACTCCTTCCCAAGGGATCGACGCAATTGATGTTGATAAATGCCGTTTCTTCGGCTCTCTGGAGCAATCTAGAAGTGAAAAAAAAAATTATTTTTATTCGAACGCCATAAATGCATAACATTTTCTATTTCATCATATGGTATGTGTATATACAGTGCAGTTGTGAATCCCATAAATTTGGCGCACTTCTATGGGACCATAATTACTACTTTTTACGTTACAGACTAAAAACCACACTTCATTACCTTATGATGAATTGTTACACCCAGTATACATAGCTTTTTGAAATAAGAAATTGAAAATTATAAAAATTGAGAAATTCACACACAAAACTATGATAGAAAACAGTTACCCATAAATTAGTCAAAATTAAGAAAAAGTATAAAAATCTAATAAGTATATGATGCCATTGAAAAAAAACTCCATTAGGAATATCACAGAGAATTCATGTGTGAGGAATATAATATATATCCGGTATGAAACAATGAAACAAATCCAAAAATAAACGAACAAAGAATTATTTAAATAATTATGACCTGAAGTGAACTAGGTTCATCCCAGGACATTAGAAATAGCTATAAATATTTGAGCTGCCTATATGGAAAGCCGTTGGAGCATCGTATGAGAAGACGGTATTATTGTTGTTTGCGAAACCAAATCTTGTGGGAGATTTGGAAATCTATAAATTCGTGCATTATGAGATTTTTCTCAATCTCTTCGGGCTATCGATTCAAGAATCAGTCTAGATGTAATTCTATTATTATATGGCTTCAGTCAGTCTTCAGATTGAATACAGTATGTACAATATATTCAAGATCTTACTGCAATTACAGAATTGCAAAGTTATTAATAGATGAACAATTGAAAGTAAAATGGTAGCTACAGAAATAAATTCGAATTGACACATGATGTCTAGTAAATGGAAATGAGCAGAACTTCAAGAAAATCGAAATCAAGCAACTCAATTCAATAATGGCAACATTTCCAATGAAAAATTATTATTGTTGCGGGATTTAAAAGAGTAAATAGTATATATAAAATAAATCAAAATTTAAATATTTGCTTTCGAAATATATGGGACTATAAAAAAACGTTTTTGTGTGTGATAAAGTGCATAAAATTATACAGGGTGAGTCACATTTCCTCTCTCTTTCATTGTTTGTAAAAATTGTTTTATAATTGAACATTCGAAATCCTGCTTTTATACATTCTTTGATATATGAAGTGGCCATTTGAATAGCTATAAAAATATTGAAATTGCTTTGATTGTTTAAGTGATTCCAATAGTACACTTTATTTCTACCAGTTCAATTACAATGATAATCGTTTGGATACAGTTCTTGAGTTGAGTGAATTATAGCTATAGCTACCATTGCTAATGAATAGATGAAAGTAATGTAGCTATTATTAAGTATTATCTACCGAATGATATCGACTATTGAAAGTATTCAATTGATATTATTATACATATATCTATTGGCAAAAATTATAGGTAATTATAGGTAATTATATTTTTACCAACATTCTATGAGTATTTTTTCTTGAATAATTCTGAGATATGACTGCGTACATAGTTAAATAGTACCTACACAAATCATATATTGAGGGTTTGATTGAGTAGACCCTCCTTTCATCAAACCTAGTTGTAAGGCTATATGCTATAATTTGCTAAAACTTTTGAAAATCCTCCTTTGTACCGTCAAAGGTGTGCAAATAACTATAATTCAGCATTGATTAGAGTGAACCGAAATAAGATAATGACATTTCTTTAAACATCATTGAATTGTACATGAATAATCCATACTTTTGGGGTTTCCTAAGGTGTGCTTTTTGAAAGTTATACAGGGGGTTTGACTTTTGACTTCCAGGTGTGAAGCTTCTTCCAACAACACACTTTGGTTTCAGGTGTGGGGTTTTTCTATTCTATCCCTAGAGTCAGGAGAAACATTTGGTGTTACAGGTGTGGTATGTTTATTCATAACACCCTGTAAATAGCCGGATATAACATATATTGGTTAATTGTGGGGTTTTTGATTCAACAACAGTCCACGGTGTAACATTTAGCATCAGGTGTGCTGTAGTTTCATTTTTTTAAGTCTATACCAGGCCAGTGGATTAACAGAATCCATAAATGCGGTGGTGGTTTACCCTTACAAAATTGTTTCGTATGGAGATGAATATTACGAAATGAAGATCGCAGTAGGATCCCGATAGCCTCCTCAGTAGCACAACTGTCTTGGAAACATTAGAAGAAACCGTTATTGAAGAATTAGACTACCACACCCCGTTCTTTAAAAGATATGGCCATCCGCAATATTAAAAAACAAGAAACTATGCGTTGATTCAAATTTGTTCACGATGATGTCCAAATCACAGGAGAAGAGGAAAAAAAAACAATTTCCTAGATCGAAATTAGAGAAAAAAATCACATTTTACAGAATGTTACACCAAACCAACCTGGTCAGAAAGATACTCAAATTTCATTTCATGTCACCATTTTTCTCAAAAAACAGGAGCTATAGCATTAAGCAGCCTCACCTCACGGAAAAATATACTGGAAATAGTCAGAACCTCATCAACAATTACTATCCAATCAAATCAATCGACAAAATTATCAGACAAAGAACTCACAAGTTTTCAGGACTGAAGAAGTCAATTTGTTCGGTCAATTCACCAGTCAATTTACCGGTCAATTGACCAAGGGAAATATTTAACCCAACTAAATTGAGCAGTCCTGCAGGAAACGCGGGTCGCCTTAGTCAAAGCCCGGGTGAGCGGATGGTAACGCCCAGTAGAAAAATTGTAGCGCCAAACTGAGAAACGGTGGAAAGCTCCAACTGCGGACCTAATTTGATTCTTTTGTTGTATTGCTCCCTGCCGAATTTAGAACTTAATCCATCGCGGATATATTTTAAATGGCAGAGCTTTTAAATTTGTCAATTTTTTATTTTTGACAAATGTCAGTTGGAGAAATTGTTTTGGCTGTTCTGGATACTGTTTTTCAAACGCTTTCAAATGACATATTGACAGTTCCGTGCGATATAATTTCTGTCATTTTTTAATAGTGGCACTTCCGTTTGACAGATGATAGTCAAAAACGAATGGTCGCATTCGGGTCAGAAACTGTATCTTCATACGAAATTTCGGCTCGATTGGTCAAATGGTTCGGTACTTATAGACACACCCACACACACACGCACACACCCACACACACACAGACAGACTCCACTCTGGAAATGGACTGAATCGTCTTGGGGGACCTCAAAACTGATATTTCCATCAATAAATCGATTTTTTTTCGCACGATTACATTACTTGACTACTCGAGAAGGCCGCGATCAACTAAAAATGTGTCTATCATAGAATCCAAAACTTAAGAAAACTCCCCCGAAAGAATACTCCGGAAAAGGATTCAATAAATGAATAAAGCAGAATATGGAATAGATTATTCTCCAGTCACAGTGACCTTATTTCCAAAGTTTACTAAAATGGATCAGACATTCTTTGTCGGATTCTAAGGTAATCCACCCTTCCCCACTCATTTTCATGACATCATTTTCAAACTGTACACTGGATCCCTTCATAGAAAACATGTTTAATCTTCGAGATAATTAGTTTCCTTCCGTTTTCATGAATATTTCAATAGCTCTCCTAATGACTTTCTTTGAAAAATGCACGTTTCTCCATCAATCAACGACTTCATTTATATGTACGAAAATAGAGATGAGTTGGAACGGAAATGTAAACAACTCCATCGTTCGATTGGCATGGATTTATATTCCATTTCATTAACATATCTTGTATATTCATTATGTGAATCTATCTCAGAAACCAATATGAAAAATACTTTTTGATTTTAATTATAATCAAAATTGAAAACTCAGTGGCTGTCTTTTTTCCACCCGATGTTGGTTGGATTTCTACTGTCGATGAAAATTTTCTCACGAGTAAATAAACTAAACTGAAAACTAACTAAAAAAGTAGTTAATAAAAACTTTTTAACAAAGAATTAAACCGACGAAAAAATCAACTGAAAAGCAGAAAATAAAACGAACCTTCTTAGTCATAATGATAATTGAGCTCCTCAACTGAAGTGAGTATAGTTTAACCATTTTCAATTGCAGAAGCTGTTTCTATAGGGAGCAAATGAAAAACTCCCTTCGTTACACGAGCGTATATGCGAAGAAACGAAAAATAATGTGTACTACTCGTAAACATTCTCCGTCGGCGACCGTAAGATCAAAAGAGCCGATAGTCAACGTGGGTTTGGGTGACAGCTGTCTAGTTTCGCAGCAGCCAATCAAAACGGACCGCAAGCCATTGGTATTGCTTGTAGGTGTGTCTATACGTTGAGACTAATGAATCATCAGTTATATACGTGCACAGAATTATAACCCAGGTACATGCTTCAGGAGGTCTGAGTAAATGGAAGCCAGCCAGTAGCGTCTCTGGTCTGGGATCGGAATAGGCTTTGAAATATTCTATAGTTGTGTTGTGTTTTGTTGGAAAATATGGCCTTTTTTCGACTATGGGAAAATGAAATTATGATGATCCGATTGCCTATCAATACATACTTCCTCGTTTATGGCATATTTTTTCATTTCAACGTATTTTTAAAATATTTAAATATCTAAATAAAATTAGTTATCTCCGCCTCTGCTGCTCAAAGGATTCTGCCTAAAGACTGCGAAACTTATTTTGTATGCTTCTGCAATTGTAAATGGTTTGGATATGACTAATTTTGAGTCGGCGCCAACCAAACTAGCAATATAATTAGGTAAAGCGTAAAATGATGGTAGCGGGATGCACGGCGGTGTTTTGATCACTTCTTCAAAGTAATATAATGATCTTCGTTAATTGTTTTTTGGCGCCGACTCAAAATTAGTTTCTCACATTAGTTTAGGTGCTCAATTATCATTAAGACTGAGGTTTATTTTATTTTTTGCTTTTTCAGTTGATTTTTTCGTCGGTTTGATTTTTGTTAAGAAGTTTTTATTTTTCACTTTTTTGTGGCTGAAATCAACTTATAACTATCTACTCAATTGACTCCAGGAATCCATTATGTTGTAGTGTCAACAAAACTACCTATATGTGTGCCAAGTTCCAAGAGAATCGATTTACTGATGAAAAATTAATGATCCCCTATTTTTCTATCCTTAGGGGTGGAATATTCCTTCCAAATAAATTCAGAGAAGAATCATCTAAATCGGATAACCCAGTACAGAGTTATGAGTGGTAGAATTTGTTAACGGGTAAAAATTCGGTGGATGAACGATAAATATCCCCAATTTTTGTACCCTTAAGGGTGACATTTGTTTTTCGAATGCAAAGGACACCAACTTCGTAGTATATTCTATCCAATAAAAAAAGAATGATCGAAATCGAACTGCTCTGTGAAAAGTTATGCGTGATCATACATGAAAAAATATACGCGTCGACTAGAGAACCTCCTCCTTTTTGATTCCCTCGGTTAAATATACTTTTAAACACTTATATTTAGAAAAAATCACATTATTTTCAGAAACAGAATTAAAGCAACGGGTTGAGATGATGGAAACATCATACCTTCATTGAAATATTATTGAGAAGAGCGCAATCACGGAAACTACGGAGAAAATATCTGAGAAAATGAACATGGCATGGAAGTTATGAGTTGTAATCAGATAATTCAAGAAAAACTATAAACAGATATAGATAAAACATCAGAATTGATGGAAGGATGATAACACAAATACAGGAAATATGTGAACAACTAGAAACACATAAAATATAAGATTGAGAAAGCAGGCTGAGTAAATGGCCACTGAAGGTTTATACTGCCTTTGATGGAACTGAAGGCTCAATTTTTTCTCCTAAATAAAAGTATAATTGCTGCCTCAGAATTCACAATTTTATATTCTCCATTGAGATTGAAAATACGGAAATATAAAGTCAATTTCCTAGAACATTTTGTAAACAATTTATTCCATTGAGTCCAAGAACCTACAAACATTTCATATGTTTCTAGGAAAAATCATCTGAAAATTGCCTGTACTTTTTCTGAAGGAAGTATAAAGCTATAGTATTGCAAATCGTGGAAAATGCCAATGATGATTGCTAGCTTCATGCATTGATGGTTACAGAGGTTTTTCATTGAATGTGGAAAGTTGGATGTTGGACGTTAAAAGCTGAAAGTTGAATGTTGAAGCGTAATGTTGAATAATATCATACGGTTGAAGAAATGGGGAGTATGACCAAACTGTAAACCTCTCTAAGACAAAAATCATATTTCCCAACTCACTGACAGAATCTATATAGAAGGATGGTAAACATTTTCTGAATAATTAACGTCCAATACCGCTTCTACACATAGTTTCCAAAGTTTTTCAGGAATTAATAGAAAACAAATTACCGAAATAATTCTCAAGAATAAACTATTCCTTCAGATATCCAATATGGCTTTCTGAAAGAAACTTGCTCTCATAATTTTTTTTACCAGTATATGGAAAAAAAATTACATTATTGAGCTTACATCAGATTTATTCAAAGAAAGTACTTTGACAATGTATGCATGATTTACTGATCGATAAATAATACGACGTAGCAGTGACAAGGGTCTGTTTCATAATTATTTGAGGCAGAGAACTGAATTTGTTATACTTGGAGATACTGACAGTGAATCTATCAAAACACTGCAGTGTACCGTAAGGAACATTGTTGGGGCCGGTATTTCTCTTGTCTACATAAATAACAGCTTTATTGCGTTGCATTGCAATATAATAGTTATTTTTCGGCGTCCTCGTATTAACGAGTCTGTTTAATCTAGACGAAATCGATCGTTAATGACCCCTATTAACGTTCAATTCATCTTTCAATGCATAATTGTGATATATGCAACTAAACATACATCGAAATCGACCATTTAAAACCTCTAAATGGATTATTTGGTACATTAATGTATAATTGTGGTATATTATTCAAATGTCAAATCATATTACCTTCGTGCTGTCAAATTTATGTATTTTGAAATCCAAATATTGTAAGTTTTCTCCTAGTTGAAGGAAATGGATATCGAAAATTTCACGTTGACCGAACGAGGACGACGGATTTTTTTTGTAATCAACTCGCATATTGAAAGTTCGATTAATGATCTCGAACATCAACGCGCTCGCTTCGCTCCCAACTAGTGTATTAATGGTGGCGATTAATGATCGAGATATTTTGACGCGAGAGCAAAGCGGGCGCGTTAATGTTCGAGATCATTAATTGCCATTTTATATACGAGTTGATAACAAAAAATCCGTTGACCTCGTTCCTGGTGTCAACGTATAATTTTCGATATCCATTTGCTCCAACTAGGAGAAAACTTACAATATTTGGATTTTGAAATACATACATTTGACAGCGTGAAGGTAATATGATTTGACATTTGAATGGTATTTGAATGCGTGTATGTTTAGTTGCCTATACCACAATGATGCATTGATAGAGAAATCGACCATCAATAGGTTATTAGGGTCGATTTCTGTGTATGTTTGGCTGCATATATCACAATTATGCATCACTAGAGAAATTGAATGTTAATAAGAGGTCATTAACGATCGATTCGTGTAGATTAAACAGACTCGTTGATACGAGGTCAACAGAAATAGTAGTTTATGTAACAAGTACGCAAAATGATGCTTCAGCGGACGATTCGAAGCTTCATGGCCTGTCGAATCCAGAATATGACGATGATGTCTATTGAAGCCATTTGCGTATGTGTTGCATACGACATTTTTCTTCCCAAAATGAACAGCTCGGAAAAGCCACAGATATTTTATCGCCGTGTTTACAATTTTTTTTCTGTCAATACTAGTCGTGAAATATTGTAAATCATAAAAATAATTTCAATATTGGACATTTTCAAAAATACTATTCAAAATTTTAGAAAAAAAATTTTTTTAGCGTTTTTTTATATCATTCTTCCCGGAAAAATCAAAAAGATATTTTTAGGAATATTATTGGATGTTACATCTATAGACATTTCGATAAAAATAGTCATTCAAATAAAAAATTGCTATTTTTAGGACAAGTGAGTGAAGCGTAGCATTTAATCACGAACCTGGATGTCCCCAACCAGGCAAGTGACTAAATGCGCTTTACTCACGTGTTTCAAATCTGAGTTTTCCATTTCGCAGAAATTGAAAGACATTATTTTGCAATTGTTGCATTATTAAGTATTGGCTCGTCGAAACAAAATTGCAACCAGCCTAGTGAGAATAAAAATCCGCGCTACCGTTGCTTGTGTTACATATAATTTGGAAACCGCCTATCAATACATAATTCGACACCTTGCTGCGCTATGAGCAATGTGTAGGATGGTTTTCTATTGATAACCTAGGTAACATTTCAATCATTTGAAAAAATATTTTTAATGAAACTACAACTTCTCTCACTAATTGGAGTTGGAATATGTCACACTTTAGTCACGAAAATGGAAAAAAATATATTTATATTTTTTTCAAGTGAATTATCCTTAATTATGATTTCAAATCACTACTGATTCAGGAGCAAATTCCTGCGAAGATCGGAAAGACCCATGCACACACAAATACATTTTTCAATGTTTATATGCTCTATAGCCTTTATAATTTCAGGGCGATTTTTGAATTGTCCCAGAATTGCTGGTGAGGTGAAATGAATCTTGCATTATGATATACATTTTCAATTGCCATACGTACGGTTGTGTATTAGGAGTCTGTGCAAAAATGTTTGTTATTTATAAATGACGCGCTTGTCAAAATCGGTATTTTTCATTCCTGAAATAAGTATTCCAGAACAAAACGTGTGCTGGCACTACAAAAATTTAAATTTATCTATAGTTGCGTCTCCTAAAACATTTTTGGGATCTTAATTATACGTTTTCTGAATAAACAAAAAGAGTACATTACAGTGTTATTATGACGACTTCACGTTATCAAAGTTGTGAAGCGTGTACAAAAAATAACACTAGTTTACAAACAAGATATTGTTTTCACCCAAGGATATATTATACTGAATTCGTTTTATGTCTACCCCCTCATAAAAATATAAACGATTTTGTCACGTCAAGTTTCTAAATATACCCACGAAAAGTTTTAAGCAATGCTGTTTGTTCATTTGTTCGTGATATCTAGTGTCGTTAAAGTCGTATTTGAATGATTTTAATTTGTTTAAAAATGTCTTTAAGAGAGTGTAAATTAAATCCAAACAACTTTTGCTATGTTTGTGGTAAAATTATCCTAACAAAGACTAAGAGACCAATAACAGAAGCAGTAAAACGAGCGTACTTCCAATACTTCAAATTCTTGGTAAGGAACCTTGACAAAAAATGGGTTCCTGGAGTAGTGGGTGAAAATTGTATGGGTATACTAATTGGGCTTCAAGAAAAAAAAAACAATTCGGTGTACCAATGTTGTGGAGAGAACCAACAAATTACGCTACGGACTGTTATTCCTGCCTCGCGAAAACATTTGGTTTTGACAAGAAAAACAAGAAGCTTATACAATATTCTGATATAAAGAAAGACTATACGGAATGAATACACGCCATACAAACAGAATGTTAAATACAAGCCATTGATTGATCCGAAAAATATGATACTATCACCACTGCATATCAAACTAGGATTGATGAACAATTTTGTTAAGGCACTTGACAAAAAAGGATATGCTTCTGCTTATTTGAAATCCGGGTTTTCTCATCTCTGTGATGCTGAACTGAAGAGATTGAAATATAAACGTTTTGACCGTCACTTATCAAATGTTGAAAAAGATGCTTGGTATTCTTTTAAAGCCGTTGTTGGAAATTTCTTGGGCAACAATAAAACAGATGATTATGGAGAAATTGCATCCAATTTATTGAAGAATTACCACAAAATGGTAGTCAACTTGTCCTCAAAAATTCATTTTCTTCATTTACACCTGGATTTTTTTCTCTGATAACCTTGGTGATGAACATGATGAACGTTTTCATCACGATTTGAAGTCGTTCAAAGAGAGGTACCAAGGTTGTTGGTATAAATTTGTTTTTTTCCAAATTGAAGCAACGGATATTGGAGTTACACCATTTCTTCATTTCAGCTAGATCAAGAGTAATTGTTTTTTTTTTATTATTTATATCCCTTCCGTGCCATAAGATAGTGGTGTCATCAGCAAATATGTTTAATTTTCCGTGAATACGAATGGTTGCTAGGTCGTTTATGTACAAAAGGAATAGTACAGGACCCAACACTGACCCCTGAGATACTCCCACTGAAATTTTTCCTGTGTTAGAATGGTAGCTTTGGTTTTAACTACTTGCCTTTTATCTGATGAATATGTCTGAAACCAGTTTAATGAGGTATTTCTAAAGACATAAAACTGTAGCATTTGCAGCATTATTTCATGGTTAACACAATTGGAGGCCTTCGAAAAGTCACAGAATACTGCTGCAGCTGCTTCTCCATTGTTTTAAGTTATATAGGTGTTTTCTAGCAATGGAAAAATTACATCATTTGTATTTTTTTAGTTTTGGAATCCAAATTGGGAATGGCTTATTATATCATTTTTTGTCAGATGTATCACCATCCTTCTTTTTACTAGTTTCCATGTTTTTGGATAAGGTTGACAATAATTAAATTGGGCAAAAATTTTAGGGTTCGTACGAGTCACCGCCTTTATGCACAATTGCTTTTTTTGGGTAGGATGTGAACACTCCCCTTCTGAAGGATCTATTTATTGATTCGACTAGAATTAAATGACATAGGTAGATTTTGAAAACACTTTATAGATAATCGTCAATACCTGATGAGTTTTTATTCGTTATGTCATTATTGAGGACATATTTAGCTCATATATGTAAACGTCTAAAAGGTGAAAGTTTTCCACAATGCTAACATACTTTAGGTAGTCTAAGTGATCAACTTGTGAATTCAATCTGGTCTACCTTAAGGGAAACTGACCCTAAACACATACAAAAGTAAAATTTTAAAAATTCAAATATTTCAAAACATTTACGTCCAGTATCCAAATATGGGTTGATTATGCTACCAATCCACATTGGTTTCAACTTTGGGTAAAAAATCGTGTAAACTAGTTTAATATTTAATTCTGTAGAAGCATTCTTCACATTTTTTTGTTGTGGTTTGGTTGGGATTGGGATCAATATAGTTTGAAGAAAGAAACTGTTGTTTCCTTGACGACGTTCAGAAATAATTCAAATCATCATCAGGGCTCTGTAACAATGGTTCCTCAAATAGTGAATAATTATTATACTTGTCACGATGTATAATTGTTCTTGAAATGTATGTGAAAATGTTAGAAAAAGTAGTCGCCAAAAAGTAGTTATTTCCGAGTTAAAATCCTTAGAATTTAAAAACATATTCAGACGTAATGGATACACAGAAACGAAACTCAAACGGACACAATGTTGCTTCTATACTAACGGAACGAAAATGAAATACTGATATAAGAAACTAAGATTGAAAGAAACAATTCATGAAAAATATACAGTAAGTAAACAAACACTACCAATGTTAGATGATAGTAATGGTAATTCATCTAAACAAATAAGAAAGTAATGGGGAAAAGGCTGGCCACAAAATCAATCAAGTTGGAAAAGGCTGTGTTCAAACCATCAATGTCTCTCCTGGTGTTTACACTGTCATGTTTGAAGATTTGAATCCCAACTGAACCACAACCAAAACATTGATAATGGATCACTAACCATTAGTTTTTGAAGATTACTCACATTATTCAACAGAAGTTCGAAACCGAATAAATTGACTAATTATTACTCACCGTCGAGTCGAAGCAACATCCCCCCTTTCAACTGCCAACAGAAATTTCTTCTCCTCAAGTGTGAGCTGTGCAATTTCTTGATGTGGTCTGATTACATTCTCTTCTTCCATCATTCCATGTATGCTGTGTCTCTAGAAGATTGAAAGCAGAAGCATTAGGTTTGTTTTGCTTCTCACTAAGAACATACATTTTTTTTCAAGATCTACCGGGCTCTTTCAAAAAGTTTCCACCAAGTACAAGAGTACATGCAGCCAAGAATATTCCTTTCATAATTTTAATTACATTGAAAATGCTTGTGTGGCTGTTAAAACAACAATTTTTCCAGAACATTGGTTGAACAAGGCCATACTCCGAAACCTTGGAATAAATGAACTTGGAAATTAAATTCAGTAAGGTTTGTATTGTTTTTTTTTCTGATACCCTAATCCACAGTTCAACTGAAGGTCTTCATTATTATAATAATAATATAATAAATATATTCGACAAAATATATGAAAATATAGATAAAGATATATGAAAGCTGAATAAAAATACCGGGTGTTTCTCAAAAGTGGCTCACCCCTATTGTTAAATATTGTAGAATGTGGACTGTAAATACCTACTTCTTTTTGGAATCAAATTGTAATTAGAAACTTAAAGGAATTGATTTTCTTTTCAAACATTTATTTCCTTGATTCCTACAAAAATTGTTGTCTTGTTTCTCTGACAACTCATATCATCTTTTCTTTCATCAGAAACAAACAAATCGAACTAAAGTACCTAACACCTATGACTTTTTTGTTTCTACAGATGAAGGAGTGTGTTGGTATATGCATTTTTTCACGTATCCAATTGTTTTCTATCACTTCAGGTTTGAGCGTATATGACCCTTACTTTCTTACTTTAAACGGCATACTCGGTATATTTTTACTTATTTCAATAGAAAATCACATTGTGAGTACGATGACACCCCATTTTCAACTTTTTGGCATTAATAATCCTAAAATTTTCAATTTTCGATCTAGAGTGTCATGAATGAGTTAAAACGGTTGATTTTGGATCAAGTTGCCAGGAAAAAATTGTTTCGATCGACTTTTACTTTTCATTTGTTTTACTGGTTCATTTAAAGTATGAAAAATCGTAATTATGATGAATTCATCTGAAAATATGAACAGGATATTCATGAAATCAGATGTGGAATTGAGAATGTTTTCCTTTTACCAACGTAATTATGATATTTACAAAATTTTTTCAAATAGAACAAAGGTGTTTCATTACCATATTTAAACTGGGCATCTTGCTACGAACAATTGGATACCACACAATCGATATTTTAAATAAACGTTTAATAACATAAATCGGGTTTCATCAGAATAAAGAATTTCAAATGGAAATATAGGATCGTTTTCGTACTGTTCTAAAAACCAATTGCAATATTCCAATCTCATATCTTGGTCATTTGGGTACAGGTGTTGGTGTAATTCATATTTAAATGAACGGTAATTGTATTTTTTTAGGACTCCCATACGGATGAAATACTGATTTCACATCGCAGAGCAATTTCTCTTACGGATGTAGTGTTCTCTACTTGAACTAATAACAGTACGTCAATTTCTTTATCCCCACAATGAATTGGTTTCGGTTACCATCTTCGGACTCATTTCGAAGTTTTTGTTCCATTTTTAGAAAATAATGAGTGTGATGTCGTTTGTTGGAATATCTTTCCGCATAAAGCCGCGTTGCAACAACAGCATTTCTTCTAGCTTCACCGTAAATTAATAGCATGTCAATTTTTTCAATTCAACTGTAATTTTCCATTTGCTAATTTGTAAAAACGGACTGATTATAAAAATCAGGTATCGTTTCCTAGGAATTTCTGCCAAAACTGACAAATTTAATTTAATATCAATCCAATTGTTTTTTATCACTTTCCAAAGCCTTCTTCACTATCAACGATGCCGATTGATGGCCGTTAGAGCATTTAGGTAGATTATGATACTGGATATTTATTCAAAATATCGATTGTATTGTATCAAATTGTTCGTAACAAGATGCTCATTTTAGAAATGGTAATGAGCCACTTCTGTCCTATTTGAAAAAATTGAGTAAACATTATAATTACGATTTTGTAAACTTTAAATGAACCAGTAAAACATGAAAAGTAAAACACGATCGAAACTATTTTTCCCTGGCAACTTGATCCTATATTAACCGCTTTAACTCATTCATGTCGCTCTAGATTGGAAATTAAAAACTGAAAATTTCAGGATGATAAATGCCAGAAAGTGACGAATTGGGTGTCATTGTACTCACGATGGGATTTTCTATTGAAATAAGGGAAAATATATCGAGTGTTCATCTAAATAAGGAAGTAAGGGTCAACCGGTGAAACCTGAAGTGATAGAAAACAATTGAATACGTCAAAAAATGCATATTTATGTACTATACCGACACCGAATTTCACTTGTTTATCTGTAGAAACAAAAAAGGTATAGGAGTGAGCCACTTTTGAGAAACACAAATCCTAGTCTGAGGCATTATGGACGGAGAGATGGATACGCAAATTGAAAATGATAAGGTACAAGAAAAGCGGGGGTGGGTGTTCAAAGATTCTTCCAGAGCGTCGCCCGGCGCTCAGATAACTCCAAACACATTTTCAATTCAACAAGGCCCGGTACCCGGTTGAATGAACGTTCGGTTTCAAAGTACAAGTACCTGGGTTCGACCCCGAGCTGGGTCACGCAATTTTTCATTTTCTATCATACTCAAATCAACCACAAAACTTCTACAAGTCACAAAAATATATTACCTCAGAACATTCACCCTCACAACCCCTCAAGACACAAAACAGCATTTTCACCGAGCTAAAGCTGCTGGAAATTTCTCAGAACCTGGTTTTTTGGCGTACTCTTTCTCCAGGAAAAAACTCTAATTTGTTCAACGAAAGTATTATCTTTATATTTCAATTATTCTATTATTATCGAATTACAGATCATTCTTATAAGCGAATAGCAGGAAAGAATAAAAGCTTTATTTGACTTTAAATAATTTATTTTCACATAGGTTATCGCAGAACATGGCGAGGAGACCACCTACTGCCTTTTCATGGTGGCATTTTCCTGAAATTCAGAATCAAATACCTGGACAAATGCACACTCAGCAGTTCCAACGGATCCCGAACCTACTAATTGTGGCTGAATACAACAACAAGCCATGTATGAATCTAAATGGTTTGATGGTCCACAATTACCGTCAACAGTTGAAGATGTTATACTAAATAAGGAAGAATCTGAATGTTAAGTATTACATGATACATTACGTTCATTTTTATAAAAATGTTAATTAATGTTTCAGATGAGGAACAGATACTAATTATTCCAGCTGATTTTTCATTAAACATTTTTCCAGCCATACGAAGCAAATAATAAGGATACAATATGAAAGCTAATGATACAATTTTCGAATAACAAACTAAAACTGAATAAAGACACATAAGCTTACGCAGGAGGTGTCTCCTACATCAAATATCACAAAAAACCAATCTGGTATATTCTTATACTATCTGCTAACACCAGCAGGGATCACCCCCAGGGTGGGCAAGTGGATGGTCTAACTAACCCCCAAACAAATGCAGCAGTTCCCACCCTCTTCCCCACCCATCCCAAAGAGGACAAAAAGAAGAACTGTTATGTTAATATGTATATAGTAGTAAAGGTTTTATCTGTAAATGATTTTGAAAAATAAATATATTTTGGATTTGAATTTGGATTCCAGCGACGAGATGGAGATAATCAGTCAGATTATTGATGGTGATAAAAATCAGATTCCTCAATTAATAAATGAAAAAAAGGTTAACACAAGATTATAATTAATTTATTTATTCTCTGTTATTTCTACTCATCCATCGTTTTGTCTGCTCGTAATTAATTCATAATTCACTAAAAATTTCATTGAAAATTCACGCGTTTGACCAAATTCAAATTCAATTCAAATTATATATATAAAATATATTTATTATCTACTCAGTACGGTAATTTCGTAATTCATCATCTACAATGCATTTGATTCTGTATTTCAAGAATAAATGGAAAAATGCCCTGTGAAGAGGCAGTAGGAGGTCGCACGCGATATTTTGCGATACCTATGTAGGAATAATTTCAAGTCAAATAAAGCTTTATATCCCTTCCTGCTATTCGCTATCTATAATTTGATCATGGTAGAACAATTGAAATTCACCGATAATACTCGTTGAACAAAGTAGAGCTATTTCCTGGAAAAAGTACGCCGAATCAACAGGTTCAGAAAAAATTTTCAGCAGCCTTCGGCGCCGCGGAGCAAGTCATGCTCTGTGAAAATGCTTTTTTGTGTCTTGAGGGGTTGTGAGGGTGAATATTCTGAAATGATATATTTTTGTGGCTTGTAGAAGTTTTGTGGTTGATTTGAGTGTAATGGAAAAAAAAATTAAATAAAAATTGCGTGACCCAGCTCGGGATCGGAACCCAGGTCCTTGCTCTTTGAAACCGAGCGTACACCCAACTGGGCTACCAGGCCTTGTTGAATTAAAAATGTGTTTGAAGTTATCCCAGGCCGGGCGTCGCTCTGGAAGAATCTTCTGCCTACTGACTTCTACCTACAGAGCTATACACTTGTCAGCTAGTAAGGAAGGTTCCTATGTAAAAATTTTCCTTGTACCTTATCATTTTTAATTTACGTAGCCAGCTCTTAGGCTATGATCAATCATAATGGGATTATGGGAAATATGTTCATATCGGTGTTAGTGATATTGTGCCCTTTGTTTTGAAAGTGTAAAGATTGTAAAGCAATAAAAAAGTGAGATAAAATAATAGAAAGATGGAATAGGAATAAGCAATTGGAAATATAAAATCGAGTAAACCACCGGACAAAGACAACATAACCCAGTAAATGACAGATTACTTGAGAAGAGAACCAATAAACAAGCAGCAGAATCAATGGGTAATGTGTTATAGATCAAAATAATATCGAATGAATGGGTGACCGATATTTTTCCAGCAATATATATATATATATATATATATATATATATATATATATATATATATATATATATATATATATATATATATATATATATATATATTTGAAAGTGTAAAGATTGTAAAGCAATAAAAAGTGAGATAAAATAATAGAAAGATGGAATAGGAATAAGCAATTGAAAATATAAAATCAGGTAAACCACCGGACGAAGACAACATAACCCAGTAAATGACAGATTACTTGAGAAGAGAACCAATAAACAAGCAGCAGAATCAATGGGTAATGTATTATAGATCAAAATAATATCGAATGAATGGGTGACCGATATTTTTCCAGCAATATATATATATATATATATATATATATATATATATATATATATATATATATATATATATATATATATATATATATATATATATATTTTATATATATATATATATATATATATATATATATATACCATACTTTACAATTCACATACATATATATATATATATACGTAAGAATTGATTTCGACTGGATGGTTTATATATATATAAGAAGGGTAAAAAAAGTATTCGCAAGAAGTAAGAAATTAAATAGAGATGACTATGGAGGATACATAATACAGATTCGAAATAACGGAAGCACCCAAGAACTAATGAATAAGAATACATATGCATCATAGATTTACGAAAAACCTTTGGCATAATCCAAAGAAAACACGTGTGGAAGATGTTACGGAATAAACAGTGAAAAACCTACATAAAAATAATACTAACCTTCCACAATCTGAAAACAAAATTAAATGGATCACGAAATTTATTCAAGTGTAGAAAGGAAGGTTATAACCCCAGAAAAAGTGTTTCCCCACAAAAAATAAGCTTCAAAAAATAAATAATACTAATTAGGAACGGTTAGTCGCAAAACAAAATTACATGGGTTTCAGTGATGTCGCCTTGTTTTGGTTTGTAGATTACCTCAAAGGACGATTGCACAGAGTAAAAATCGATAGTGATTGAATTTCAGATTTCAGAATAACGTATTCTAGAGTTCCTCAAGGAAATGTCCTTAGTCCACTTCCATTCCCGATCTTCATTTTCGATCTGCCCAATGTGATGCGTTCTTCAAAAATACGCCGACGATATATAATAAACTAGCTGGTGCCCGCGACTTCGTCCGCGTAGAATTTGTATTTTTCCTGGCTTTCTTTATGTGATTCTATCTAGCTTCGAACATAACATGATTTGACAGTTTGTCAGATTTAATGGTTTAAAATGACGGATTTTCATACAAACTTTCATCCCCTTTTTCACCACCTTAGGAGTTGAATTTCGAAATATCCTTTCTTAGTGCTCACCTACAGTATCAAAGAAATCCACATCCAATTGGGCTGTGCGTTGATATATCGGTCAGTCAGTTATTCTTTTATACAGGGTGTTTCCCAATGGAATGCTGATCCAAGAGAGCGATAATCCTTGGATGATTTTGAGAAAAATTCTTCAAATGAACATAGGTCCGCAACCGCTTTATTTCTGAGATACAGGATGGTGAAATTTAACAAAAAAATCAGTTCTTCCCCAATATCTCTGAAACCGATTTGGCTTTCCTCTTCAATTTTGATACATGCAAAGAACGCATGGAAATACATTTTTCCATAATGAAGGATTTCTTAATTTTCATCAGTAGCGTCCCTGTTAACATGCTCTGTCATATTTTTGATCAAAATAATTATACGCCACTGTTTTTTTCCCAAATAAATATTATTTTCGTAATTGTCCTCTACCTTCTCATGAAAATGGTTCTCGGCCTTTTTTTCGTCCGGCGGACGGTTTTCGTTTTAGAAAATAAAATACATTCATTTGCTTGTCCCCATTCGATTTTTCCTCTTAGTCTTAATTTCACAATTGTGGTAACCAAAGGATCTAGGCATAAAAATTCCTTTTTCTATTTTCGAAAACATAACTATTATGAACAAAAATACCAACATCAAATTAACTGTTCAAAATGTGCAAGTATGCACGCTTCAGCCCTCCTTCTCAATGAATCGCGTACTCTTTGGAAAATTCCTGGAGTATTCCTTAATGCTTCACAGGAAACCATTACGCGGTTTCGCAATTCTTCCTCAGTTAGAATTGGTTGACTGTACACCAAAGTTTTAAGATGTCCCCAAAGAAAATAATCAAGACTGTTTGGATCTGGGGATTTAGCTGGCCATGTTCCCCCACGACCTATCCAGCGATTATAAAAGTTTTGGTTTGAATAATCGCGTGCCAGAGCACCAAAATGAGCAGGAGCACAACCGTCATAAACCACATGCGATTTCGCATTGAAATAGGAACATCTTCCAACAGAATTAGCAAATTATCTTCAAGAAATCGGCGATAATTATGTCCATTTAATCTGCGTGGTGGAAAAAAGGTCCAATTGGGTAATCTTCAATAATTCCAGCCCAGAAATTTAATGAGAACTGCTCCTGGTGATGAGATTCCACGATTGCATACGGATTATCCTCGGCCCAAAAATGATTAAAATGAAAATTTCTGATCCTGTTTTTAGTAAAACTAGCTTCGTCCGTGAATAAAATTTCCCTGTCAAATAAACGTTTTCGGTAAATTTTGGAGAAACCATTGGCAGAATTTCACTCGTAATGGAAAGTCTCGAGGAAGCAGAGCAGGGAACCCGTTGAATGTGATAGGGATATGATAAATAATCATGAAGAATCCTCCATACTAGAATATGGGCGATATTCAAATTATTGGCAGCTTGCCTCGTACTTATTTCAGGATCTTCGTCAACTGAATTTAAAACAGCTATCTCAGTTGCTGGAGTTCTTACAGTCCGATGTGCTCCTTTCAAGTGATGATTTGGCTCAAAACTTCCTGTTTCACATAACCTTCTGTGGATGCTTGGAATCGTTCGAGCATCAGGAACCATTCTCTTTGGGAAGCGCTTTTGATACAGTCGCCTGGCTTCATATGCGTTTCCCGTCAGCAAGCCCATACAAGTAATGCATGTCTGCTAATTCGGTAATTGTAAAATTCACCATGTTTTCTTTAGTAAATGAGTTTTTATAACGTATCACGTATCTAGCTATAGAAGTATCAAAATTGTTTATGTTGAAAACAACGAAATGTGTTCTTAGCAAACTAGATGTTTCTAGCCCACAAGATAATCCTACTACTCTTCAACGGCTGATTTCGCATAGGGACAAGCAAATGAATGCATTTTATTTTCTAACCCAAAAACCGATATAGAGGACAATTACAAAAATAACATTTATTTTGAAAAAAAAGACAGTGGCGTATCATTATTCTGATGAAAAATATGAGAGGGCATGTTAACAGGGACGCCACTGATAAAAATTGAGAAATCCTTTATTATGGAAAAAATGTGCGTATGCGTATTTTGCAGTACCAAAATTAAAAAAAACCGAAACGGTTTCAGAGATATTGAGGAAGAACTGATTATTTTGTTAAATTTCAGAAATCTCAGAAATAAAGCGGGTACGGACCTATATTCATATGAAGATTTTTTCTTAAAATCATCCAAGGATAAGGATCAGCATTCAATTATGAAACACCCTGTATATTTAGATAAGAAAGTCGGGTGCGGTCGGAGGACCCCGTCAGGAACGAAGTTCCCTACGCTTTTTCCTTTTGAAAGTTGAAGTTTTCCATTCCATCACATTTAATTGTGATATACCTATATATCCTTTTTTCAAACTCCTCCGCCACAGTAAAATGTATTTCATTCCTCATAATACTATTCATATCAAATTGACGTGTCACATATTCAATATAAACCATTAATCCAACTTCGGCACACAAAAAACATAGGAAATTATGCCAAAAAAGGATATCATCATCTAAACACACGTTATATAGAAATATAAAAGAAACAAAAATATGTTCACATATTACCACTCAACGATAATATCCGACTTGTATTCGCATAAATATCCTACCGCTCATTTATAATTTTAAATTTCCCGCAAGCAGAACAGCGGTTCGGATGGTTTCGTACACCTTCTGAATCGTAAGAGCAAGGGCTAGACACTTGTCACACAGACTCGTATATAATAAAAAGAGACAGAGAGAGAGAAAGTCGCATGGAGGGGGCATAACGCTTTTTTATTACGTGACGATTTCTACCAGTCAACACCTACCGCAAGCCGCGTAAAGGAACTTCGTTTCAATAATCGAATTTACCATTCTGGATATACTTGGTATATAATGAAAATGTGAGAGTTGACATTTATAGGATCCTCTAATATTCAGCAAAGAAATTTGAAAGTGGTTTCTCTTATAACTCACCTGGGTTATTGAATATTCACCTGAATGAAATGAAATTACCGCTACTCACATGCAGAAGAGAAATCAAAAACTTTAAATTGAACAGAGTTGAATATTGTCGTTTAATAATTTATAATATTATATTTATTGTGACCGAATTCTCACCTACCTGTAAATGTTTAAGTTTTTTTTGTACTGCTTAATATTTTTTCTGTTATTATTATACCTATTATTATTATTATTATGTACGAAGGAAATACGAACAAATTTTCGAAGAATCAAAGGAATATGAAACAAGACAAGAAGTCAACTATAAGGATGCGTTCGATCCATTTTGAACGAATATAGATGGGGCGATGAAGAAAGCCAGGAATGAGATAAAGGAATTTCCACTCTGGCAGTGGCAAATGAGACAAACATAGTTAACTGAACTAATTTTCGCAGACGACATGGTCCTGGAGGCGGATTCGGAGGAGTACTTAAACATAATGTCACAGATATAGAGAAAGAACTAGCGAAAATGAACATGAAAATTAATGTCGTAGAAACAAAAACAACAACCATTTCAAATACAAAAAAGCATGCAATTCGGTTGAGAGGAAAATGAGGTGGTGCATTTTAAATATCTAGGCGCAATTCTAGAAGACAGCGGAAAACTGTAAGAGGAAATTAATGAAAGAATGGAAAAAGTGGTGAATTTATTCAATAAATTGAGCACGACATTCCAAGGAAGTGCCGACAAAAATAAAAACCGAAGAGATTAAATTAGTTATTCATGAAACAAGTGTGTGGCATTTTATTTGGTGAGTGCTCAGGAATATTGCGAAACGAGCAACCCAACGAACTGAAAAAATCACTTTTAACGAATGTATCATACAATATTTTTTGTATAACTGTTACTGATAGTAAAAAAAGAAAACACATTTTCAATTAGCTTCTGTTGGATTCGAATCTACGAGAAAGACAATATCTATTAGAAATTGAAAAATAAATAAACAAAAAAAAATATTTCTGGAGGGTTTGAAGATTTCTCAATCAATATTATGTCTTATAATCGTGATTCTATATGGCAAGTAGAAACAAATAAAAATTGTTCATTAGTGACCACAAATTGATAATAGTGCCCAGATTCTTTGTGATCGTACCAATAACCGCTGCAAATATAAATATAATGGAAATTGAATTTGAAATTGATGATTTAGATTGCTCTCTTCCACCAGAAATTCAAGAAGCTGCGAACAGAGCAACTTTTAAACTGTTGCCTGAAAAATGACGGCAACAACATGAAATTGCTTTTGATGGATTCGTTGATTCGTCGTTCATTGAAAGCGTACTTTCAGTTTATTTAAAAGAAAAATCGAAGTTATGGAAGTCATCAACACTGTGGTCTGAATTATATTTGATGAAAGCTGGATTAAAAATGAAGAAAAACGTGGATATAAGCAGGTACCATGGATTGTAAGGATTTTTTAAACGAAAGGGTGTCGAATACCGTGCAGAAAAATTCTGATAAATCTGACAAGAGAACAATTTGACAGATTTTTGAATGAAGCTTCTACTACCAAATATCCTATGATAAAAATGGCAACCATTTTTGGATTATTCGGAGTGTAACATCGTGCAAATTCAGCGTGGATGACATTGAATAAAAACAATCTTATTGATATTTCCGACACCAGCCAAACCAACACTCAACGAAGTTTTTGCATCTATGGAAACTACATGGATAGACCAATCAATAGATATTTTTCGTGACAAAAATACTACTAGGAAATCGACTGTGCCATTATACGAAAGACGGCCGTAGTTATATCCTGTTATGTTTCCTACCCCCAACTGTCATTGCTTAATTTGTTATAAACATTTAAAAGCATTTTTTTATCGTTTTCGACTTGTAACTCAAAAACTAATTGGACAATCTCGATATTTTCAAAGGAGGAATTGTAGAGAACTAAAATGCAAAAAATGAGCCTTAGCACAACCCGATCGGATTATTAGTAATGGATAAAAACCGAAAAAAATCTGCATTTATTGAAACATTCGTAACACCACTATTTTTCAAGTTTTGAAGCAGGCTCTCCATGACATAGTGGTGATTGATATGTACTTTATGTGTGAAAAACTCAGGCACTCCTGGATTATTAGTTTTGGCATATTTGCAATTTGATTTTTTCAATGCAATTGCAGCAGACCTGGATGCGTCTTAGGTGGTCCGATTTCAATTTTTTCAAAAGATTTTGAGAATTGGAGTATAGTACTGCAAAATGACCATTCTCATTTTGCGTTAAAATGCTGCGAGATAGGTGAGAAATGCATGACCGAAAACCGGCGAGTGCATGAAAGCGGCTCAGGAGTGGGGGTAGAGCAGCAGATTCATAACGGGCGCAACGAGTTTGCATTACTATAGATACGCTTCCCCGCGACTGCTGCTCTACCCCCACTACTCTTTTGCAAGTATTTCTCACCTATTTTGCAGCATTTTAACGCAAAACGAGAATATACGTTTTGTAGTACTATACGTCTACTCTCGAATTTTCTTAGAGGACTTGGAATCGAACCACCTATGACGCATCCAGGTCTGCTGTAATAAAGTGCGTGATAAAATTCAGATTGCAATTATGCCAAAACTAATGATCCGACAGCGCCGGAGTTTTTCACACATGAAGTACATATCAATCACTACTACGTTGTGCGGAGTAATGAATTTTTTGAGAAAAGCTGTTTTTTTCCGGTTTTCCGGTTTTTTTCCGTTACTAATAATTCGATCGAGTTGTGCTAGAGCTCATTTTCTTTGCATTTTGATTTCCTACAATTCGTCCATTGAGTATCGAGATTGCTCTATTAGTTTTCAAGTTAAAAGTCAAAAACAATAAAAAGTCAAAAAATGTTTTAAATGTTCATTACAAATTAAGCAATGTCAGTAGGGAGTAGGAAACATAACAGGATATAACTACGGACTGTCTTCCGTATGATAGCACAGTCGGTTTCCTGGTAGTATTTTTGTCATAGAATCAATAGAGCAGACAATATCTATTGTTGGCCTTACCTTACCGTGAATATGCTGCATTACGCCCAACTTCCATAACTCATCGTCGATTTTTTCTGAATTATTCTGATAAAAAATGCAATGTTTAACCAGTTAGAATGAATACTTTTGGAAAGATGCCTACCCCCATTGCCAAATTTCTGAAATTACCAGATCTGCAGCAATTTACAGGGCCATTGTTTTCGAAGATCTTCAGCTTGTATGTTAGCAAATTCAGGGGCAAATTTACTACAATAAAACGACATGAAGGATGGATGGCCTCAACCGTAGCTGAGGGTTACATCGAGGATTCCACGGAAAATGAAATTGCTATAAAACGTTTCCTGGTACAAATACTAGGTTTTTAGTTAGCGATGACGAACGTTCTGCAGTTGAATTGAATAACTTCTTCAGTTACTTCTCAGGGAATTAATATTTCCAATTATTCAAACTGCCAAATACATGTTAATATTTATAAATAATTTCTCATAAGTAGGTAACTGATTATTATTATAACATTTCATAACAGATTGATATTACTGAGTATATCATCGTTTTACTTTCAACACAAGTGTTGAAAATATTTTTATCACTAGCCTTAAAAATAATTTTGACACATTATCTGGAAATGTCAGTTTTAATTCACATACCTATGAACTAAAACAACATTTTTAATTGTACGAAGAAGTGATCAAACCAACAATTATACAGTGAGCATCAAAAGTGTTACCCCCCTATGTAACTCGTTACTGGACTCTTGTTAGGAAAATCGCCGAGACACGTCAACTTTTGATTTCTACAATGTACATTTCTCTATGAATAGTTTACCCCTAATTTCATCCCTTACTGGAGGGGTGCAACCCTTTCAAAAAATTTAAATAGCATGTGGTGGTGAGTGATAGCTCATCTAAAAGGAGGTGTTATCCTCCATTCACTTGTGAAAACAAATTTGAAATTTGCTTCATTACGTGTTGAGTTATTATTGTTTAAAAATAACAAAACACCACAAACAGGAAGGCAACTAAACTAACACTAACAGTTAAGGACGGATTATTCACAAATTCGTCCATAATGTCCACTTGTTTATCTTCCCCAGTAGTTGATCGCCCAGAACGTTTTTTATTTTGAAATAATGTCTATCAATAGGGCGATCTGAAATACGTTCATTGAACATTCGTACAGCCTCATGATAATTGCGATGAGCCTCACCAAAAATAACGATCGCTTCGCATTTCTCATTTAACTCACGTGGTGCAACCATTGTTTTGAGTTGAATAGCAATCAAAACTTACAGCTAGAATACACTGACTCGCACTCTCCTTGATATCAGTTTATTGTTTCGACCATTTATCCTGAAAACAATGCAAAAACACCAACAAAAACGTGCAGTTAATATCCAAGCATTTGGCAAATAAGTCCTAGACGTCTGAACCAAAACCGATATCATGCAGGGCCGAATTTCAATTCTGAGGATGAGTGCGCTACGTTAATTTTCGTTATTCTGAAACAATAATGACTCGAGACTTAATGGAGCAAATGTCAATTCCTTTACACGGTTGAATAGACAATAAAACCCCCCTTCAAATGAGCTATCACTCACCACCCCATGCTATTTGAATTTTTCGAAAGGGTTGCTCCCCTTCAGTAAGGGATGAAATTAGGGGTAAACTATTCATACAAAAATGTACATTGAAGAAATCAAAAGTCGACGTGTCTCGGCGATTTTCCTAACAAGAGTCCAGTAACGAGTTAGATAGGGGGGGTAACACTTATGATGCTCACTGTATACAGCTGCAAGACATGGACGCTAACAGAAAGACAGAAATTCCGAACCGAGGCAAAATAAATAAAAACAGAAAACAAAAACAGAGGGACAAAATCAGAAACGAAACATTAAGACAAAATCAATATATATATATATATATATATATATATATATATATATTTATATATATATATATATATATATATATATAACCGATAAACGAAAAAACTCATAGAACAACCCGGATAGTGTTCACATGTGCGTCGAATGCGGGACTCCAAGAATAAGAGAAAGATCGATAGAATCAGAGAAGAAGCCAAAAACAAAGGAATGGCATGGTTGGAATAAGGAAGCTAACGCAAGTTGAAAAACAATGGAGGTAAAAATGTAGGACTCGACTCCATCAGCCTTACATCAATAGGTACAAAGACTCAAGACTAACTACTAAGTAAGTAGGATTTGAAATTCATGTTACATATTGTATATACCTCTTATACATAACAGTAAAATTCAAAACACAAATATATAGAAATATAGAAACAAACGTCTATATGAGTTATTATCATTGAGTTAGGGTACGATTCAGTTAGGGTTTTTTGTGATATTTGTTAGTATCCACTTTCTGATTATTTCCTGATTAATTTTTCATTACTGATATTTTTTATTTCTTCGAGAATCGTGAGAAAAAGTTTTGTTTCGAAATGAACAATTCTTTTGTAAGAAATGTTTTTGTTCTATCATAAATTTCAATAAATATTTTGTATTACTATGAATATTTCGTTTGTTATGTTATTCAAATAATTATCAAAAATACTTTTTGATGATTCATGATAAACTACGTTTCCTACCCTATCATTCTATATATTAGTTGAGACTGTTGGGAAAAACACCATAATAATTAGTACCCAAAAATTATTTAGAATATTACGAAATAAACACTTTGAATACAGTTTCAGTGGATGTTGTGGAGCTATCAACCATCACTGGAAACCATAAACACTTATGTCCTAATAATATTACTATTTTATTCTCCAATAGATTTTGCCCTCTGAAGAAATCACCAGATCAAAACATTAGAAAACGGTACTTTACACAATTTTAATGATTCGTGTATGGTTGGAAAACCATTTGAAGAAGTAGGAGCTGTTATACGGCTTACGATAATGGTCCAGAAAACTTTGATGTAATCTGTTTTCACGTCCAAATATGATATTTTTCTTGTTCAAAGATCACGTGAAAGTGGACTAGTGAAATGCATTACTCAAATTTCACAGTTTTGGTGAAATTATCGTTTGAGTAATTATGTTGAAATTATCAAATTGTACTTCTTTCTTCGATTAATTTTTTATCCATCTAAATTGACAGAAATTTTGACTGATTACCTAAACATTCCATTATATTGTGAAAGGTTATTACCTCAAAAAATGTGTTGGGACCAAGTGTTCTTCCGCTAAAAAACGAATCAGATTATCTTTTTCCTTTCGTCTCGGAATATGAATTATTTTTCAAATATTTATATGGTTCATAGAACATAATGATTCACCGGCACACAAAAAAAAAAAGTTGTCTGTGCACCGGGCGCCACCTATCTACGGGCATGTTTTTCGACCCGCTGAACACGAATTTGAAGTCAGTTTAGGCCGTCCGGGCTTCAATTTCGAGTAAATTGCAAAAAAACCCAAAAAATAGCGAAAATTCGATGTTTTGGCAGGAATTTTTTTTTTGAGATCTAATGCAAGCATAATTCTCATGTATTTTGATCTATTAAATACTAATTTTGATCGTACTTCAATCATAAACCGTTTTGAATCTAAAAAAATTGTAAAAAATCATCAAAAATTACAAAAATCGAAGAAAATTGGGATTTTGTTTTAATCTATCTGAAAACGTTCTGCGGTTTTTTACCGGCTGAAACTCTCCACAAACGTAACAAAATTGATCAGGACTCTCATTGCATAGATGGGAATTGCTTCTTGTAATAGTATACTGTCCAGTAGCCAAGTTTTCCACTACTGAAGAGCTGCAGTCGCTGGATGACGACGCCTGCGGGCCTGCTTTCTCACCCTGACCAGACGCCGATACTGGGTTTCCGAATCCCTGCATCGTAAAGTACTCATCACTTTTACCTGCCATGACGGCACACACGCCGTTAACCCAGGGACTCTGCCAGATGGTTCTGTTGCCCACCGTCACCCCGAGGAGGTGCCCTGGTTGCAAGTACAAGCGATCATGCAATGAAATGAAGTCTGCACTTCGAAGAAGTTGGAATTCCAACACGATGACAAATGTTTACTAAATAAAGGAAAAGGTGGAAAAAGAGGTATCCACATCGTAGATCATTTGAGAATGAAACAGTACAATACCCTCGAAAAACCGTTAAAAATTCAATTTGTGTACATTCTTGGATCCTAATCTTGTATCTTAGAAATAAAAAATACAAGAAATTCATTTAATTGTGTTTAAAAAAAAAATTTCATTTTTTCAGCAGCAATTTTCTGCTATTTTATCGGTTTTTTGCAGTTTTATGAATGTTTGAGGGGACTATGGGCCAAATTTATTGCAGAATCAGAATTTTTTATCTTGCCAAAACATCGAATTTTCGCTATTTTTTGGGGTTTTTTGCAATTCACTCGAAATTGAAGCCCGGACGGCCTAAACTGACTTCAAATTCGTGTTCAGCGGGTCGAAAAACATGCCCGTAGATAGGTGGCGCCCGGTGCACAGACAACTTTTTTTTTTTTGTGTGCCGGTGTTATTATACCTTCTCCGTATGAGATAATCAAGTAGCTGATATTGTTTACCTCTACATCGTAACATATGGGAATATATTATGATTTTATGTTGAATATCGGGGCATAATGTCATGATATTAACACAATTTGAGTACCAATAAATAATGTGGTGTTATAAAAACTTGAAATATTCAAATAAGCACGATGATGTCGAGAAATAATAATTATCAATATGAGTAAACTAATTCAGCCAATAAAAATTTCCAAAAATGTTTTCACCACTTAGTAGTAGGCTCCGGATGTTTTATTTCCTGTCAAGCAATTCCAAACATTTCCAGATTTTGATAAACAATTTTCTTGATTGAAAATGAAGAAATGGATAGAATGTGAATTGAAAAAACTTTCAATTTTGGTATATCTTAGGCGATCATGGTCCCCCAAACTCAAACATAACATCATTTCGAAATATATATATATATATATATATATAGATATATATATATATAGATATATATATATATATATATATATATATATATATATATATATATATATATATATATATATTATATATACAGTGTCATAAAGTTGGCTACATATGGAAAAAAAATTGTTATTGAAATTTCTGAAAAACTCTAATGGCGGTACGTTTCTGCATGTCTGACAACTGAAAAATCCGTTGAGACTTATATCACATGACCTCAGATTTGGCGGGAATTCTAAAAAAGTTGTCTGTGTTGCCGAAAAATGGGTCAAATTGACAAGATATCGAGAAATTTTATCGAGAAAATGTGTTTAGAATCCAACGTGGACCCCATGTACCAATTTTTAACCAGATTGCAGAAAAAAACAAAAATACCATTTTATTTCTCTACCCTTACTAAAAAACATTTTACAATGTTTTATCGGGAAACAGCTTTAATAACTTAAATCACATAGATTTGGGTCAGAACTAATCAAATATTTGTGGAATAGACATTTTGCGGGAGATTAATTATGAAACACGATTTAGTCTTGTCACTAGGTGTAGTCATGCCCTGTATATTGATGCACATGATGCAATACTCTCAACCCGTGAATAAAATTTAAACCAACTAATATTTGTATTTAAAACTTAATACATTATTTATCCTAACTGAATTTAGTATTGTTTAGGTGAATGTGCAAAAATAAAAAATAAATCAATAAACAAACAATGTATAAATTTTCAATATTCTACGTGACCACCTTCGCGCTCCATACTTGTTCTGGAAAACATTTCGCGGCGAACATGTTTCAACAGGCTTAACGTGAACAATTTTATATTTGTTCTCAACCGAACCAGTTTCCCTAAATTTTTGCAATATCTTTGCCACCGTAGTAAAATGCAAATGTTGGTCTGAATGTCTTCTATTGGGAATTTCAGGTACTTCTCTCGTGCTATGATAATTTTTGCCATATAGCAACACTATTCCTATTTTTTCTTGTATACTCAGTTTTGGAACCATTTCTATTGATAGATTGAAAAACACAAAAACTGTTAAAGAACGACAACACAAATTTCCCTTATCTCATCACTTACCTGTTATGGTAATACTAATTGAGAGAATAAAACTATAATTGATATGACGTCCTCCTCTTCGGAAAATTGATCCCTTGCTAATAAAAATTCCTTCATTTATTTCTCCATAAAATCAACTGAGGAAGAAGTGTGGGGCCTAAGCCCGCCATGTGTCTACGCCGACAGGGGGTAATACTTGTGACGATCCCAGACATAGCTCGCTGAAGTCCATGTCCCCTTTCAGTTTACATGGTAGCATACCTAGTAGATTTTGCGGAAACGTATGCGGCGGAAACCCATCAAACGTAACACGAGTTTTCCGGTTGATGCGAGAGAAATCTTGCTGATATTGGAATTCTCCTGTTGACATGGGTATCCAGGGGAAGAGGACCTTCCCATAGGCTTGTCGTTGCCTCGCCACAAGGTGTTGGATTCTAAGTGGCAGGGTGATAGATAGTTGACCAATGAAAAACATATCGTATTCGGTAGAGACGGGAGAAAGTACTTTATCAATGGGCACTGATGATTGTATTCCTTGCTGACTTGGCGGGGAGCGGCGCATTTACTTGCTCGGATACTGACATCCCAGAGCCAGTAGCCTCATCAGGCGGCCCCACCGTGGCTGAAATGATTCGGTAGCAGGATAACCTAGCGCGTTGATCCGGCGTATCCGGATTCTCATAGTGTGGGGTAGGGTAAGGTACTCACCAGCTTGCTGTTCTTACCACTGTACATATTGTTGCTGTGGAAGTAGTGTATTCGTGACAATGAATACAGACAAGATTTGGGAAAAAAAACTGATTGAGCTTACAGAAATAGTACGCTGTATATATAAATAAATTAATAATTTCCGAAAGATTCGTAAGCAAATACATTTCAAAAGAGTAGATCATGAGAGGGTTGATATGGCTCTCCAGCCCCTCCGTACCTCGACCTGTGAGGTCTTTTGTACAGTACCCTCCACCTATCCAAGACCCGGCATACCAAGACTCCCTGCGAAGTTTCCTGGGAGCTGAGTTCCTGGTGGTTAAGAGCGTTAGTGAAACTCCTTCGAGGAACTCAAGCCTTTCGCAAAGCAGGTATTCTGCAGTTTCAGAGAAATTCTTGCAGTAACGGCACAGTTCACTGTCTGATCTTTCCAGGTTTTTGAGGTGATACCTCAGAGGACTATGTCCGGTGAGCAATACAGGTTTCAAGTCTCGCTTGACAACTCGAGAAGATGTTCAGCTTTCTTTGGCTATGGGCTCAGAAGCTTTTTCGCTTGTTTTTGCAGTGGGTTTCAATTCTGTCAGCTTCCCAGCGCCGAAACTCTTCCTTGATGTGAGCTTTGAAAATATCACAGAAGGGTTCTGGGTATTCGCCCCTTCCAAGGCTGTTCGCTTCCGCATGGCCTTTGATTTTCTTGAACCCACATCAGAGTAACCTGATTATTCGTAGCCAGTTGTCTTAGGGAGAGTTTGTAGTCCCAAGTCAGTCTAGACTCACAAGTGTGTGACTTTAGAGCTTTCAGTGCTGCTTTTTCAAAGAGTAAAACAGAAATAAATTCTCTGGAATCTTCAAAATACAACAAAATATCACGATTCCTGAACGAATAAACTTGTTTCAGATAGTCATCTGAAAAATAAGAAATAAAATCTCCATATTAGTCAGTTTCAGAATATATTTACATCTTTGCAGAATATGTATTTTGTACAAATACCATTATCTTCGCTCAGTCTTTGTTTTCTAATAATTGTGAGTATTTCACCTTCGATTCTTCACATTCATATCTCTTCGGGGGAAATATGTTTTCGAAAATATTCTGTTACAATTTTTTTCAGATCTGCTGGCCATTCCACCAATGTCCTTTTCATTCCTCTTTCAATGTTTCTTTTTTTTCCTTACCTCAGTCACAATATCGGTCTTATTATCTTCTGAGGAGTATTCTTCCATTCCTCCTCACAAAACTTACAGTGAGTAATATTATCTTTTTTGTTGATGGAACTTCATGAGGTAATCCAGAAAAAAAAAACTACAATATTCAGTTATATTCCCGTGTGTAGATATATTCTCATTCGGATTGTTATCTCTGGAGTGGAAGGACGACTGTCAGTGCTCCTGGGCGTGGAAGGTAGGGTTTCGTTTTGAACCCTCGATATTGGATTCTCGTGGGTAGAAGGGAGTTTCTCATTGTGTTTGCTAGGGCTGGAAGGAATATTCAAAAACTCATTGGTCGTGATTTTAAAGAATTTGAGAGCAAAGATCGAAAACGATTTTTTTTTTTACCTGAAAATAAATGAAACCAAAGAAATAAAAATGTGAGGGATAATTAAAATATGAATTTTCATCGTCTAGGGCTAAATGTTCGATCTGCACAGGAGAATATTGCTATCCCAAAACAACCGTCTGTGGCGTGAAAAGATAGAGCGTCTGTCCATTTCACTTTTGGAGCAACCCCAGCCTTGGATATAAACACTTTGGAAAAGTCTACTGTCTACATAAAAAGTTAGATTTACCACCTCACGATGCTGCAATCAGTCAACCCAACTATCGAAAAGCAATTTGTGAATTTTCACACATATGTAAAGATTCTGAATAACTTAATTTCTTGAAAATTAATAAAAACACTTGCAATTCTCAAAAACTTATAAAAGTTATTTTTGGCGAACAAATGGGGGAAATTGATATAATTATCATTGCATTCATATATGATATGTTTTCCTCCTCATAAATTTTGAATTTCTGTAAAAATATATGGAAGTACGGTAAAAAAAATTCAAAGTAGTTTACTTACTCGCAAAATAAAAGTGCACCAGAAATTCGCACGTGTTTACACATGAAGACACTGACCAAAACGTATTTTTGTACATGGTTGCCAGCCTGAGGACGCATCATCATGCTACAGGTGAAAGGAGTATATTCAATGTATATTAGCATTCACGATTCAAAGCGCCCCCCAAACAGAAATTGTCTGAACTAAATGTATACTGGAACTTTCAAAGATCGTATGATAGTACGTCCTTCATTATGTTTTTCTGGTGTACATAACTCTCGCATTTGATAATGAATGTTTTCTGTTCTCATATGCTATGCGAGCTCTGGAAGCGGAGTACAATTTGATATAATTCGATGGTTCGTTCAAAATAATAGAATTATTGTTGGAAAACAATACTGCGTCTGGTATACGGACGTTGTATCATTCAGGACGCGGTATATATGGTCGGAAACCCACGTACGGACGTAATATTGTACGCGGGATGAATATATATATATATATATATATATATATATATATATATATATATATAGGTTGAAAATACTAAAATAATTGAAAAAATGGGGTTTGAAACATAACACGTTATTCGAAACAATATTGAATAGGAGTAATCACTTACAAAATATTCTATTCATATTTTTGCGTCTGCATTGTACGAGTGTTGTTCACACACCTTCAACAACGGAAACCACATTTTTTCACAACCAAGGTGAGCTCCTACTTTAGGTTTATCTGCCCGTTGTAGACAGTGTTAACATATGAGAATTTTTCAAATTAATTGCACAACCAAAATACAAATATTGCCGAGAGTTGGTGCATATGCATAATCATATCAGGTGCACTTGGAATCGTTGCAAGTCAAACAGCATACAGGGTAGGTCAAAAAATAAAAAAATTATACAAGAGTAAAGTATCCTTATTTTAAAAAATTCAGCAAAATTGCCTCTCAAGTAAATTTTTTTTTAACAATAATTTCCTTTTTTTTATATTCACCCCAAACACTTCCATAAATGAATGGCTGAATACACTTGCGTAGGTTGAAAAAGGAATTCGTTTTTTTGGTTTTGTATAAAGTGTGTATTTCAATAAATGTACAAACCGTTTTCGACTTTCGTCATCTTCAGTGCTTCAAGTCAGGTGCAGGAAGTGATACAATAGATGAAGACATGTTTGGTTTAAAGTAGGAGATTTAAGCCGGTTCTGGGTCTCCCCCCACCACTATGACGTCACGTGTGACCTTGAATAGTTGCAGGTGTGCAGTGTGTGTGTGTTTGACCTTGAGATTTGACTTTGAGATTTGTCATTGAGTTTTGATAT